>CM074733.1:33902742-34025242 GCA_037367245.1 Phrynocephalus guinanensis
CTCCCACCCACAACGGTGAGTCCTTGACGCCGGGCAGCTGCAAGGGGGGCCGATGGGGAAGGGCAGGGGGGCACCGCCGTCACCGCAGAGGGCCCCTGGGAGGGCCAGCCGCGGGAATCCCACAGAGCCCCCCACCTCCTCCACTTCCGTCCCCTCCTGCTGCTACTGCTTCTGCTGAGGGTGTCCCAGCATGTGCAGAGGACAGTTTGCTGCTGGAGGGAAGGCAGGAGGGGGTCTTGGGGTGTGCACCCCCCTCTCCAAGCAGGCAGGGAAACTGGGCCGCGGAGAGGACCCCCCTCACCACCCCTGGCCCACTTGGCGAGGGAAGTGTGTGTGTGTGTGTGTGTGTGTGTGTGTGTGTGTGTGTGTGTGTGTGTGTGTGTGTGTGTGTGTGTGTGTGTTCTGAATTGGGGGGGTCCTCCTGTCTCCTTGCAAACCTTGAAGGGAGAGGAGGCCAGGGACTTAGAAAGGGTGTGTGGGGCTTTCATACACCCTCAAGGCTGGCTGTGGCAGGACGATGGGTGCGTGGGTGGGTTCATGCTGGAGGTGGTGAGGGGGGGGTAAACCCACAATGCTGTCTTATTTTTTTTATAGTACAGCATGAATTATTGCTGTCTGGTTAGACAGTCAAATTGCTGTTTTCCGGGGTCTTTTTCATCGTCTGGAACGGATTAATCCACTTTCCCATTACTTTCTATGGGAAAAGTTTGTTTGACTTAAGTCATGTTTGACTTAAGTCTAGACCTCTGGAACGGATTAATGACGTAAGTCAAGGTTCCACTGTATTTGTATTTCTTTTTACCTTTCCAAAACAGTTCAGACAAGGCTTTAATATGTATATTGGACCACATATTCTGGGTTGCTCTCATTATAAGATGGTGCAAGATGGTTAATTCATTAAAGGAAAAGGGTTATTGATTCTGTGGTCCACGTGCCAAAGCATCTTAGGACCTAACTACATTGGCATTTGTCTCACTGCTTGGTCCCTCTAGGGATGGGTTAGTTCACTCCTTTTGCTGGCAACCAGATGACATAAGTGCAGGCATGAACCAGCCCATCCCCAGATGATTCCTACCAACAGTTTTCTGGCTCTGTCCCCCCCCCGCCCCCCCTCCCAAAAGTGAGGGTAGTATTTGGTTCTCTTTCAGCATGTGTGATTTCCAGGATCAAACCAAAAGCAAGATAGCTGGCTGTCCCTTTGGGGAAGTCTCTTAAGGATCTTAACAATCTGGTCTCTTAACAACCTTGAGGAATGGAAAACTTCAACACAGCTCTCTTCTGGAGGTCAGGGAGAGGAAGTTTGCATTTCTATTGAATTGTTTGGTAACATATCAGCGATGCTTCAAAAGGTCGGGTTTTTTTAAGCTTTGTCAAACCATCGCTGATGCACTGTGTCAGTAGCAACCATTAATGGAGAAATAGAGAGCTCTGTCTCCTCCTTCCAGAGGAAACACAAGTGGGAGCTTTCTATTTCCCAAGATCATTGTGAAGCAAGATAAGATCATTAAAGGGCAGAGTGCCAGAAAGGCAGCTGCTTAACAATCTTGAGAAATCTTTCCTTTTAAAAGGAAAGAATCCTGCCTTTTAAAGAAAAAGAAGATCTTGACTGGGCTAAAGAGAATCACGGTGTAGTTTCTTAAGCCAAATCCTTACATGTGGATGGAAGGATTGCACCACAAACCTCTAGGTGACCTTATCTGACCTTAAATGATTCAATTTCACCCGATCCAGCCCAACACAAATTGTCGTCTAGCCAGACCAGTGATCTGGGTAATGTTCTTGATTTGGGTGGGAAGACAGCAGATGGGGAGATTTGCTGGTTTAGAGCCAGTTTAAGGTAGCATCTTTTCTGCAATGAGACGGGCCCCTGAGAAATCCTACCCAGTCCCAAAGAAGAGTTGAATTATTTTATTTATTTTTATTTTAGGGTATTTTTTACCCCACCTTTCTCCTAGGACACCCAGGGCCAAAGATCCAAGGACAGATTCTCAAAGAAAAAAGTTATTCCTGCCTAACAGACACCGTTGGGGGCACCCATGAATAAGGTCTTTTCAGAGAATACTGTCGATCATATTGTCAAGTCCTAAACTGTGTTAATTTTTTTAGGTCATGATTAATATATAGCATGGATACTGGAACCATTTCTACCATTAGCCAGAAGGAGACCTCCTCTATGGCATGGCAGATGCTGTAGGTCAACAATAACAGTCGCCGCGCCGCCACCCACCCACCCACCCACACCACGCACACAGTTGTCTGCCCTGAGTGCATTGACCATTGACCATTCTTCTGTTTTAGGGGACAAATGGCATCTTCCATGTCCTGTGAATTGGCTGGTTGTCCTCAGGTGGAAGGAAGGACCCTAGTGTCTGTGAAGATTCTCAGTCATCCAAAGTGAAATATAAAATGGAGTCCTCACGACTAACTTCCCTCAGACTGATGCAGCTGCTTGGTCTTGGTTTTAGTTTATAAAACCCTCCATGGCTTGGGACCGGACTACCTGGCAGAGCGGATCTCCCAGCGATCAACTTCGGCCTGACCAGTTCGGCAGTCGCGAGCGCACTCGCTTCGGGTTGCCACCCCCTGAGAGGTCTGAAGAACCTCAACCCGTAATTGGGCCTTCTCGGTGGCTGCTCCTTCAATGTGGAACAGCCTCCCCAGTGAAGTGCGCTCTGCAGAGTCCCTGCTGGCCTTTCGCAGAGCCTTGAAAACCATCCTGTTCTGCGAGGCCTTCGGTGACCAAGTTTAATTGTTCCCCCCCCCCGCCGCCATCTGTTGTTAGTTAGTTCAACCTATATTTTTACTGAGCTATATACATTTTGTTTAGGGTGCACATGTTTTTATCTTATTGTTGTTTATGCTAATCTGTATCTGTGTTTTTTATATTCCGCTGATTCGATCAGCCTTTGTAAGCCGCCCAGAGTTCCCTAGGGAAGATGGGCGGGGTATAAATTCCATAATAAATAAATAATAAATAAATAAATTGAGCAGTTTCAATCGTACAAGAAAAGAAGCCCAGTTGCCATGACTCAACTTCCAGAGAAGGACCCTAGTCCATGGTCCCTCTGGAAGCCACTGCTCTAGTTGTCTTCTAACCATAGAAGAAGGGGGCTGTAGCCATGTCTGGTTCCTCAGATGGCAAAATGTCTTCAGCAGGTCCTATTGGAAGCACGCCAGTTGTTGTGAACAGTGAGTGCCACGTAGCCCTACTACCAGACACAGCCAACACTCTGGCTGCAGTAACACAGGACTTACCATGGCCAGATCAGCTACTGCTTCAGCACCGCTTGGTTGTTGTCTGCTGCTTAGCTGCTGAAACGGAAGGCATTTTTGAGTGAGAAAACATTTCTAGTGCAATCATCATTTTGCGGCATCTCAGAACAGATCTGCATGTAGAGACGTGGTACTGAAGCAATGCTTTCTGAAAATATAAATACATATAAAAGAATGATGAAGAGGCTAATAATCTACGTTCAGTTTGAGCAATGGATTTTAACCTCTCCTTCTTCATCTTGGGTATGCCATATCATTTCCTGTGGAAACAGATCTGTCTGTACAGAATACCTTTTATTTCCATTTGTTTTATTGGGTTCTTGGAAGATAGTAATAAAAAAAAAAGCCCCCACCAAGCATCCTTTAATCGTCAACATGTTGACTAATCTCCACCCAACTCCTGCTGATGAGAAGGAATATGTGTTTTTTTCGGTGTAATCTTTTCCAAGCATTTATAGCGATCGGGATGTCTCATAAAATCTAGAGGGAAAAATATTTAGAAAACGAACCATAATTTTAATATAATTTTAATTAATGGGAGTGCCATAGCAGCAGCTTAAATTACATTCCCAGCGGTTAAAGAGAGAGAAGGAGATTTTCAAAAGCTCATTTGTAAGCCAAGATGGTGGCTTTAATGACTGGCAGCAAAGTTACTTCAACAGATTTCATGGGGCATGATCCAAAGATAATAGGTTTTCAGCCCAATGACAATCCAATTACAATGCCAATCAAAGCTAACTTCGTGCACTCTAATTATCAGATTTAGCTGTCAGTTCAAATACAAACATAACACTTTTATTTAAATAAAAATTTAATTTAGGGGAGGGGGGGAGAAAGAAGCAAAAGGCAACATGGGTGATTTATTGAGTCTGTAGGAGCAATCTTGTTCCTCTAGTAATATAATAAAAATCAGTCTCGTATTAAGAAATGGCAGGGGGGGTTCTCGCTCCCTTGCCTTTCCCATATTGCAATATGGACTATTATTGAGGAATTAATTTAATCAGGATAGGGTACAAACGGAGACAAGCTGGACTCCAGCAGCAGAATGCAACATGGTTGGGGGGAAAGTAGGTTAGCTGGAGAAAGAGCAAATTTTGTTGAGACAGAACTTGGCATTGCTGAAGGGAGAACATTGAATTTGTTTTGGGGAATGTTTGGTGCAAACTACGATGAAAGTATGGTTTTTCTCCACAAATACACAAGAGGCACACCGCATTTAATTGTTATAACCATGCACATTGATCCCTAACTCTCAAAAGCTGCAATGCTACATGGTACTGTGTGCGGCAGCAGTTTCTTTATTCAGCAGTGGGGATGGGCACGAAATGGAAGAATTGTGTTTTGTTTTACTTTGCTTTGTTTCTTTCCCCCATGATTCGTTTCATTTAGTTAGAAACATTTTTTAAAAAAAATCATACAAAATGAAACAGTAACGAACCGATTTGTTACTCTATAAAATGGATACCCTGGGTCCTTAGTGCCTCTTGGACCCAGAGGACCCATTTTACAGTTAAACAAATCAGTTCATTTTAAATGAAAAAAAACACGGTTTCATTTTGTTACTAACAAAACGCTGCTTCCTTGTTTTGTTTCATTAGCTGACGAAACAACAAAACGGCATTTTGTTTTTCATTTGGTACCCATCCCTATTCAGCAGCCTTGTGGCACAGAGGTTAAACTGCAGTACTGCCATCAGAACTCTGCTCGCAACCTGTGTTTGACCTTTCTTGTGATTGACTCCTCCTTCCTTAAACAAGGAAGAAACATCATTACCTTTTACTGTTGGTTTAACCTCCTATCATTCACACCCTAGAACCTCCCATCCTATGCATCCCTATTACCTGTTGTCCTTCACTAAAAACCCCATTGGTTTGCTTAAGCCAAACTCTCATTACTATTTGTTTTATGTTTAACTGTTCACATTTACCAAAGTCTTCCAGCCTAGACCTCTGTGTTTCTCTTGTCTCGCGAAACACCATTTCTCTCATGGAAAGAGACAGGTTACTCCCAAAATGACCCCGCCACCTCCTGCCTCTTCCAGATATAATCTTCCCCCTGCTTCTGGTTTTTGCTCCTGAGCCCAATCTCCAATTCCATTGCTCAGGATCCCGCATCTCACATTACCACATGGCCAATTTTCTTTTATCTCATCCTCAGTGCTTGGCAATTTTAATTTGCATACATTTAAATTAATTAATTACAATCAGGAGTGAGGCATTCAGTTCTGGGCACCACAGATGAAGGATTAAGAGCAGAGCAAAGAACGCAAGACTGAAGAAACTAAAGGGGAACGAGAGAGAGAGAGAGAAAGAGAGAGGGGGAGTAAAGCCCCAACATGCAGTCCATTTAATGTTAATTCAGCATTATTAATTTTGTAGCAACAGCACCTGTGCAAATGCTTTGCAGTTGTAATGATGCACGATGTGTTTTCACTTATTTACTGTCCTCAGCGCTTTCCTGCACATTTTGTTTGTATGTATGTATGTATGTATGTATGTATGTATGTATGTATGTATGTATGTATGTATGTATGTATGTATGTATGTATTTGCTAATGAAATCTAGTTATTTATTTATTTATTTATTTATTTATTTATTTATTTATTTATTTATTTATTTATTTATTGTTACATTTATATACCGCCCCATCTTCTGAAGCAGAACTTGGGGCGGTTAACAGTAAAAACAGACAAGGGAAAGAAACATAAAAGTAGAGACACTTTTCTCTACTTTTCTCTTCCACTTTTCCAGAAGGTGCCAGATAGCCTGAGGAAATCTTGAACCCTTCTTCAAGACAGGAGTCTTGTTCAACAGGAGCCTCGTGGCAAAGTGGTTACAACATACAAGTCTTTATTGCGGTCATTGACGGGCTTAAAGTGGTGCAGTGGTAAATGCCTGTACTGCAGCTAAAACTGTGGCTCGTGGTTGACTCAGACTTGCATCGCAGGCTTATGGTTGACTCAGACTTCCATCCTTCTGAGGTCGGTAAATTGAGTACCCAACTTGCTGGGGGGAAGGGGGCAATGTGTAGCCTGCATAATTAAATTGTACACTGCTCAGACAGTGCTTGAAACACTATGGAGTGGTATATAAGCAGAACACTTACCTTTGCTTTGCTTTTGTTCAATAAGGAATTGGATTTGGACCAGAAGGTTGACATTCAGACTCAACAAGCCAAACGTTTTCTAGCTCTTGAAGACAGCCTGGGATTTGGATCACAACTTGCGCTGGAAGGGGTTGTGCTCCTTCTGAAGAACCAGTTTTGCAGCTTGGAGCTTTACCTAGGCCTAGCATTGCTTCTGGAAGATCATTCAGTCAACTGGGTGAAGATGTCTCTCCTAAGTTGCACCATCTGGGTCCCCAAAGGGATCACTACCTCCCATTTCAGCTACTGAGGATCTCCAGTTCCAGCTTGACCCAGGATATGGTCACACAAGAGGGAATCTCCTCTAGTTATCCCTCAATTAAATCATTGCTTTTTTCCTGGTCACATGGCACACAGTCAAGATCAAAACATTTTCCAGGCTACTACTGTAACTGCAGTTTATTTTTCCCTCCCTCAGAGGGTTATGTTATTTTGTACTTCTGTTCTATGGGTGCGATCCTTACCAGAATCACATGTGTGCATGTCCTGCTCCATTTTTTTCCAGAATCTAAACCACAAAATGCCATTATTGCAGCACACATATTTTTTTTTTTAAAAAATACAGCCAGCATTTTTTCCATTTTATTTATTTTTGAGTATTTTTACCCCACCTTTCTCTTTGGCAAAGGACCTATGGCGGCTTACAGTACTGAGGGACAATATATAGCCCAATACATTTAAGACATATTCAAGGTTTAGAACAGGGAATTGAGGGGCATCTTACAGCATTAAGTGGCAACATTAAATTTAAAAGAGAACACGAGTAGTTAAAGGAACAACTAAAAATTCCATTATGAGGAATGGAACAAACATTGAAAAAGCACAGGTGCATTTATGAAGTCAGTTAATGTAATCATGTAAGGTAGACCATTTAAAGTTATGAGGGATGCACAGTAAACATTGAAAACATACTGTCAATGCAATCACACAAGGAGATGTATAAGCACAAAGTTATAAGTGATTATGAGCCTCGTGGCGCAGTGGTTAAATGCCTGTACTGCAGGTAAAACTGTGCTCACGACCTGGGTTCAATCCCCGGTAGCAGGCTCAAGGTTCACTCAGCCTTCCATCCTTCCGAGGTCGGTAAAATGAGTACCCAGCTCGCTGGGGGGGGGGGGCAATGTGTAGCCTGCACACTGTAATCAAAATTGTAAACCGCCCAGAGACTACTTGTAGTGGTATGGGGCGGTATATAAGCAGAACACTTTGCTTTGCTTTGCTTTTATAAACACAAAGTATATGTACCCATGTGTAGTCACATAATAGGTACATCATGTGTAGTCACTACTACGCTACTGTGTAGTCACATAATAGGTACATCAGTATGTTGATAAAAATATGTTGGGGCACCACCACTACACCCTGGTGGATAATATTTTTTTCATTTTTCAGTGGATGATATATCAAAATGTCAGCCTACCAATGTCACCGAGTGATTACCACCAATATTGATAGAATCATAGGATCATATAATTGGAAGAGACCTCAAGATCCCTCCAGTCCAACCCCCAACCATGCAGGCACCCCATCACAATATTTCCGACAGATGGCCATCCAGCCTCTGCTTAAAAAACTCCAAAGAAGGAGACTCCACCACCTTCCGTGGCAGCATATTCCACTACCAAACAGCTCTAACTGTCATGAAGTTCTTCCTAATGTTCAAATGGAATCTCTTTTCCTGTAGTTTGAAACCATTGCCCCAAGTCCTAGCCTCTGAAGCCATGGAAAACAAACCTGTTCCTTCTTCAATATGACATCCTTTCAAATATTCAAACATAGGTATCATACCCCCCAGCCTTCTTTTTGAAATGCTAAACATTCCCAGTTCCCTACGCCATTCCTTATATGACGTTTCTTCCAGACCTTCAACCATCCTGGTCGCCCTCCTCTGTACCCGCTCAAGGTTGTCAACATCCTTTTTAAATTGAGGCACACAGAACTGGACACAGTAATCCAGGTGGGGTCTGACCAGAGCAGAATAGAGTGGTACTATCACTCAGTGGTACTATTGCCACTCAGATATTGTGTGATGGGATTCTGCAAGAGCTACCTGCACAACAGAGGACGTTTGCCCAAAAAGAAATCCTTTCCTGATATATCAACGTATATATGGATGTGGAGGTTTCTGGCCTCATTCTTTCTAGACAAAAAACAATTTCTCCATCTTATTGTGGAGAACTGAAGCTGACTGACAGTCCACTGTAGATTTAAGGTTGAAAGCATCTGGCAGGATCTTGAGTCCTTCTTCATATCAGTAGATCTGATGGAGAAGTCCAATGCACCATTGAAGAAAGCTAGTTATACCTTCTGCAACCCTCCACCCCTTTATGAAAGCATAATCTTGTTCTTTCTCTTTTTGAGGGGCACCACCTCCTTTTTCTTGTGGTGTCCTCCATCTCTGCCTTGGGGCAGGAGATGATATTGCTTGCCCAGATTTCCCAAATGGTTTTGCTATCCAATCTCTTTCCTCTGGTTATGACTAATCACTGGATTTAAGACTAAATATTGTGTTTTTAAACTAACATGCTTTCAACAAAGACTCTCTCTGTCTCTCTTTTGAATGTTTTGGCTTGGTTCTTCATTGATCAGCTAAGCAAGAAGGGCCATCCAATTCATATAATTTTATGCAATTCTGTAATTCCACCTTTTCCAGTTGTCTGGGTTACATTTGCTGGTGGACAATTCCATTCAGGAGTTCTGCATAGGGCGAAGCTTTGGGGGTCATGTTCATACAATAAGAATCACCAAGTTGGGCAACGTCTATATGTTGTATGAGAGAGAAAGAGTAGGCACACACCAGCAACAGAGCTGAGAGGCAACGCCAGCCCCCCGACTGCAGCGAATCAATAATGTATCTGAAAAAATACCAGACCACCCACTGTTAGAGAACACAGCAATATTGGCACAATACAATGCCACTTTTATATATTATCTGTGGTAAGCTTTCTTGCTTTGTTGGATTGATGGGCAACACAATTCCTGTGGATGCCGCGTCCTATTCAAATGTAGCGCATATGTTTTATTTTCCAATGCTAAACAAATGCTGATAAACTACTTCCTCAACCGTTTCATCAAGCTTCAACTGTTCACATTGGGTGGCGCAATCATTTCCTTACACTCAATAGCCGCTCGATCAGACCCACGTAGAGAGAAAACAGATTTATCTTCTGAACCTTTAGTTGTGAACTATGAGTTATCCCGGTCCAAAGGACACTGAATAATTATTCGTTGCCCTCACTGGGAGAAGAATATCCGTCTCATTGTTTAATGCTGCCTTCAAATTGATATCAGCCCCAATATTTTTCTGAAGGCTTTTCGCTTGGCTTTGGAGTGTGCTGATTGCACTGATATTTCTGAATCAATTGGACTAGATTTGCTGCAGATTATACCGAAAAGCCAAATGACACATTATAAAGGAGACTTTGTACACAGGATATAACAAATATTTGCAAATATTCCTATTTTCCCTTTGGAAAAAAATAATTGGAAAAGACTGCACATTTTTTCTCTCCCACATGGGCGCAAAACAAACGAAACCAAACCCTTGTTTTTAACACAGAAAAAGAATACGGTGGAATGAAAGACTGCAGGTACATAATACAAGAGTTTCGTTCCAATGAAGAATATAAGTTTTCCTATGCAAAATGCATGGTGGGTGGTTTTTTTTTTTTTTTGCATAAAATACAATTTTTTTGTCTTTTGTTTTATGTTCTTTGTTTTTTCCACAGGGTTCTCAAAGTGATAATTTTGAAAAAGGCACAAGAATTTCCATTGCTTTGCCAAGGACTGAGAAAATATTGGAATTTTTCATTCTGTCAAGAATAAAAGATCTACATCCTCACAGCACTTGTTCAAATGGAGTTGAAGCATTCTAATCTATTGTCACTCCTAGGGGCATTTCTTTCAATAAGCAGCAATAAAATAAAATCCTGGATTCTCATGGAACTATCTCCACTGTGGAAACTGTTTGCCAGGAATCAAGGTGGACAAATCTGCCAGTTTTTTTTCTTCCTCATACACTGTTTTCAATAGCTCAAGTTCTTTCTTTCCACCCTCTCTTGAATACATGTAGGTTGCATGCAAGAGACCTGCTGTGGAGCGCTTACTTTCATTAGCTCTTGGGCTGGCTGTGAGTCAGATAGAACTCTCTGAAGGCTCTTAGGCTCTCGTCATTGGTGATACCAGGCCTGGGGGCCCTCTATGTGTTAATAGCAGATAGGGATGGAATAGGGATTGTGCTGGTATACCGTGCTTCTCGTGACCCAGTGCACTCTCTTCCGGAGTTGGTGGCCTTGGTCTCCGTGGCACTGTTGAGGTCCCCCAGACTTCTAGTTCTGGGTGACCTCAACATCTATGCGGAGGCCCAGGTCACTGGGCTGGCTCTTGAGTTCTTGGAGACCATGGTCTCCCTGGACTTATCCCAACTTGTCAACAGTCCCACACATGTGGGGGAGGGCTCATACTCTAGACCTCGTGTTTTCTAATGTACACAGAGAGAGTGGCCCGATGGTGACCAACCTTGTGTCAGTCCCCTTGTCATGGTCAGGCTACCACCTATTGAAATGCAGCCTCACAGTGGCGAGCCTGGACCCATTAAGATGGTCCACCCATGCAGGCTTATGGATCCCTTGTGATTTCAGGAGACCATGTGTGGGATTGGTGCGCTTGTTGATGACTTGGTGGAAGGGTGAAACTCCGCTGCCTCCAGGGCAATTGACATGCTCGCTCCTGAATGCCCCCTTCGCCACCAGGTCTGTGGTGCACCGTGGTTTAACCAGGACCTTCAGGCCCTAAAGCGGAATAGAAGGAGGCTAGAGAGCATTTGGAGGTGGGCTCCGATGGTAGGCAATTTAGCTTCCGTCAAGATCACATCGACTATCTACTCAGCCATGATTAGAACTTCAAGAAGATCTCACTTCACTATCCGGATAAGTGAAGCCATCAGGCTGAGCTCTTTCATGATCTATCTGGAGTTGGTTGCAGTGATAGGCCTCACCCTAGTATCTCCTGCAACCAATTTGTGGGATTTTAAAAATCTAAAGTGGAGTTCATCCACCAGGATCTCCAGTTGACAGCAGTAGATCGAGCAGAGATGTCCAATGCTCCGCCTTGCCCACTTATTCTGACCACCTTTCAACCTGTAACGTCATCTCAAGTGGACAGGGTCCTTGATCATTGTCATGCCACCACCTCTGTGCTTGATCCTTGCCTGTCCTGGCTTATAAAAGAGGCCAGGCCAGTTACCACTGAATGGGCCACAGCAATAATTAATGGGTCTCTCCAGGAGGGCAGGGTTCCCCTTGCCCTCAAGGAAACACTCATTAGGCCCATTCTGAAGAAGCCTCAGCTGGCAGCAGACCAAATTGGCAATTATAGGCCCATTGCCAATTTAACATTAGCAAGGTTGTGGAGAGAGTGGTGGTCGACCAACTTCAAGGGCTCCTGGATGAAACTGACACACTTGATACATTCTAGTCTGGGTTCAGATCGCATCATGGAACAGAATTGGCATTGTTCACCCTGCATGACAATCTTCTGAAGGAGGCCGACAAGGGCAAATTGTCCTTGCTGGTCCTCCTTGATATCTAAGCAGCCATTGATACCGTCGACCATGGTATCCTCCTGGGGAGGCTCTCTGAGTTTGGAATTGGAGGCAATGCTTTGCAGTGGTTCCATTCCTTCTTGGAGGAGTGGCCTCAGTGCAGCTTGAGGAGATTGCCTCCACCCCTTGGTCACTCAATTGCGGGGTACCACTGGGGTCGGTAATCTCTCCAATGCTTTTTAACATCTATATGAGACTGCTGGGGAAGGTCACCAGGAGGTATGGGGTTTGGTGCCATCAATATGCTGATGACACCCAACTCTATATATTTCCTTTTTTCCATCTGCAGTGGATGCTGTTTCATGCCTTGATACCTGTTTGGATGTCGTACTGGGATGGATGAGGGTGAATAGACTGAGGTTGAACCCGGGCAAGATGGAGGTCATCCCAGTGGGGGTGCTGGTGCTTGGCGGTTTGGGAAGCTCCCCGCTTTTGGGGGGGGGGGGGCAATTCTCTCCATGCAGGATGAGGTTCGTAGTCTGGGCGTAATATTGGACCCTACACTTTCCATGGAGGCCAGGTGGTGTCTGTGGTCTGTGACGCCCATTTTCATCTCCTGGACCCCGGCGCACTTGCCACGTTGGTCCAGGCACTCGTAGTCTCAAGATTACACTACTGCAATGCACTCTAAGTGGGGCTGCCTTTTAGGTTAATGTGAAGGCTCCAGCTAGTGCAGAATTCTGCAGGTAGACTAGTTATGGGGAAATATCAACATATCACCCCTACGCTGGCCATGCTGCACTGGCAGCCGGTTCACTTCCGCATTGATTTCAAGGTTTTAATGTTGACATACAAAGCCCTAAACAGTTTAGGACCTTGCTATCTGACAGAACGGCTTCTGCCGCAAAATACTGCCCTTAATAACCAATCATCTCAGGCAGGGCATCCAAGGGTGTCATCACTGAAGGAGGCCCATAAATCTTTGACAAGTAATCGGGCATTCTCAGTGGTAGCCCCTCATCTCTGGAATCAACTTCCCCCTGAGATCTGTTTGGCATCTTCCCTCCTGGTCTTTAAGAAACATCTAAAGATGTGGCTATTTAAAAAGGCTTTCCTTGGATATTATTAATATATGCTATGAAGGATTCGCTGTTTATGCATTTTATATTTTTTTGTTTGATTGATTTTAGGCCATCTTGCTCCTGTTTGATGCTCAGAAATTATTTTATTTCTTATTATGTTTTTATTATTGGATTGTTTATTTAGTCTGGGTATAGATTGATATTTGTTCAACCTTGTAAACCACCCAGAGTAGCCGTGCAGCTAGATGGAGTGGTATATAAATAAATAAATAAATAAATAAATAAATAAATAAATAAATAAATAAATAATACATCTTTGAGGATGAGGAAAGGAACGTTTTTGAAGTAAAACAGAAAATTTCAAAACAATGTGTTCTTCCTACAGCTTTGTCACTGAATTAGAAAATAGGGAACTGTTTGGCTGCAAAAGACCAATGATACCCACTAGAGATGGGCATGAAACAAAAAAATGCTGTTTCGATTTTTCGTTTGCCATTGAGAGGTCTGTTTCTGTTCGTTTCCGTTTGCCGTGAATTTTTGGAAAATTTTTGTTACCGTTTTTCGTTTTTTCGTTTGTCATTTCTACCCGCTTTTTGCGTGATTTTTAAAGCATTTCTGTGCACAGGCATCCCACAACACCCCAGACCAGAGGGAAAACATTTAAAAAATGGATGCTGGCAGAGACACAGTATAGACTAGGTATGCAGGGAGGCTGCAAAGGCAGTGGCGGGCGTTGCCCAGGGTGCAAGGCAGCCGCAGAGTGACTGCACTGCGGGGCAAGGGAGGGTACTCACCGAGAGGTACGCAGCACACAGGGAGGCTGCAGGACTGAAGCTAGAGTCGCAGAGACAGCAATCCCACCCTAACTCCCACCAGAGACGGCAAGGAGGACGGGGGCTTCCAGAGCTTTTTATGCCCTCTGTGGCTGCCAGACCTGCCCACCCAGTCTGCAACCTGGGCATGCTATTGGTTGAACATGATCCCATCACATGGCTTGCCTCCATTTTGTGGCTGGTGGCGACATCCATTTTAAAGGGAAAAGAATAATACATCGCGATGGGAGAAGACACAAACAAACGTTTTAAGGACCCCAACCCCCCTGGTAGGTATTATCAGACAATATAAATAATTATTGCTGCTTTTTTACAGATGTCCAGGGCGTTTTTTAACATTTAAAACATCTCATTTCATTGTGCGTCGCCATTGAGGGAAACGAAACGTAATGACCACAATTTTCGTGGTTCTGTTCGTTTTGTTGCATTTTCATCACAATTTTCATTTGTCGTTTCGTTATGTAACAGAAACAACAAACGGTAACGGAAATGAAAAAATGTTCGTTCCATGCCCATCTCTAATACCTACCCAAGCACATGCACCAATGATCACTTCACACAATAGAACAGCTAATGACACCCATCAACCACAGAGACACCCCAGTTATTACAGTTAGAGATGGGCACGAACCAGAAAACCCATGGTTCAGGTTCGTTTGTTTCGGACCCACCCTTGGTTCAGTTCAGGTTTGGGTTTGTACGAATTTTGTTAAAAAAATGTACGAACCTGAACTGGTTCGGGTTCTTACCGACAGCGGCGGCAGCTCAGTGGTGGTGGCGCCAGTGGCAGATCCTGACCCCTGACAGTGTGGCCCCTGGGACCAGGTGGCACTTCTTTTATTTTTTTCATTTTTTCTTGATTTTAGAGGACTGACCTGGCCACCCCTGGGGCCCAGTCAGAGCTCCTTTTTTATTTATTTTTTTCAAGCACCAACTGCGTGGCCCCTGGGACTGGGTCAGTGCTGGTTTTATTTATTTATTTATTTATTTATTTATTTATTTATTTATTTATTTATTTATTTATTTATTTTAGGGCGCCAACCCAGCCACCCCTTTGGCATGTTCGGTACACCTTTATTTATTTATTTATTTATTTATTACTGCAACCATGTGTACAGCTGTAGTGTGGGTTGGTCACTTTTTTTTTTTTTTTTGCCAGCCGCAGGCCGGTTCCATGGCCCATGGCCTAGTTCTGTTGCTCATGGGCTGTTACCGGGCCCGCGCGCCGGATTGGTTTTTTTTTAATGCCGCACTGGTTCTGTGCCCGCGGGCCGGTTCCTTGGCCTGTGGGCCTGGTTCGGTGCTCATGGGCCAGTACCAAGCCTGCATGTTGGATTGGGTTTTTTTTTTCTTAAAGGGCAGACCACGCGGCCCCTGGGGGCGGGTTAGTGCTGGTTTTATTTTTTTATTTTATTTTTTTTTCTTGATTTTAGGGTGCCAAACCGGCCATCCCTGGGGATGGGTCGGCGGTCCATTTTTATTTATTTATTTTTTATTTTATTTAATTTATTACTTCTGGGTTCCTGGCCTGCGCTACAGCTGGGGCTTTTTTGCTTTTGTTTTTGTTTTTCTTTAAGTGCTGACCACATGGCCCCTGGGGCCCAGTCGGTGCTGGTTTTATTTTTAATATTTTTCCTTGATTTTAGGGCAGCAGCCCAGCCACCCCTGGGGCTGGATCGGCACACATTTTTAAATATTTTTTATTTTTCTTTTATTTTTATGGTTGTTTTTTACTGCCATCATGTGACCCGCACTACAGCTGTAGCACGGCCGTTGGCTTTTCCCCCCTGGTTGCCATCCCTGAAGCCAGGAAAACCGAACCTCCAGGACCAGCACCAGGTAGAAGGCATCTCCGCCCCCATTAACGAAATGAACCAAACCAAACCAATTTTTTTTGTTCAGTTTGGTTCATTCTAAATACACTCTGGGGTTCGTTATTCGTTTATGTAACAAAATGAATAATGAATAACAAAACAAACTAAAAGTTCATTTTGTGCCAATCTCTAATTACAGTGAAACTCTTAATCCCTCCACATTGCAATCAATGATCAACATCTATTCTCATGAATAGGACAAGTTCCCCCTTTCCCACAACTATTTTAAAAAACCCACAATCTCACTCTCCACCCCAGAAGAGAGAGAACTCCTAGCTCCTTACCTTCTGAAGTTGCCAGCCACAGAGACTGACAAAATGTCAGGAAGAAAAACTTCCAGAATTTAGCCAAACAGTCCATAAAACCCACAACAGCCATCAGATCCTGGCTGTGAAAGCCTTCGAGAATACAGAGAACTGTTTATTTGGGCTGTTGCAGTAGAAGTGTATAAAGAGCAGCGGTTAGAACAATGCTTCCCAACCAGGGCTGGCGCATCCATTAAGGCAAACTAGGCAGTTGCTTAGGGCGCCAAAATGGAAAGAGGGTGCTGGCCAGCCTGCTGCCCCTCCCCCCCCCCCCCGCCGCTGGCCACCACCATCCGTCCCCCCACCACCCGCCAGCCGCCCGTCGCTGTCTGCCCATCGCTGCCCATTGCTGCCCGCCTGCTGCCCCCTGTGCCCATCGCCACCCCCTCCGTGCCCGTCGCTGCCCACCGCCTGCCCTCGTCATCTGCCCCCCTGCCCCCCCACCTCCCCCACCCCACCCCCCCCTGCCGCCTGCCCCACCCACCCGCCCGCCGCTGTCCCACCCCCCACCACTCACCTAGGGTGCAAAAAACCTAGCACCAGCCCTCCTCCCAACCATGGGTCTCCAGATATTTGTCCTTGGTTAAAACTCCCAGAAACCTTCACCACTAGCTGTGCTGCCCAGGATTTCTGGGATTTGTGGGCCAAAACATCAGGGGACTCAATCTTGTTTCTTTACACAGCAATGTAAAAAACTGGGTAAGTGTTTTTCTCCTACTCAAGAAGGCTCTCCTTCAGACAAGCAGGCAAGTACCAATTGTGACATTGCTCATGGTGCCAGTTGTAGGACTGGTCATATGAAAGGAACAAAACAGAGATTTTTAAAAATGATGTCCAATTGCCCTTCAGAGTAGGATCAGGCAGTAAAAGATCACTTTCTTATTGATCTGTCTCCACACACACCCTTTTGATGTTGCCTGGCATTATCAGATATGGTGCAACTTATATCTTAATATTCCTAAACTTACTGTTTTTAGCTTGTAGATGTTGTCTTTTTTAATGAGGTTCTTTGGTTCTTTTTATGGAGAAAGGCAGGGTGAAAATATTTTCAAGGCAAGGCATAAACCATGCGAAGATTGCATCCACGATGCAGGCTTAAGGGCAACAGGGTGCTCTGATTTTACCAAGGCTGCCCGTTTTGAAAAGAACCAAGGAAATGCAGTGGGGATGTATGTGGCGCATGATAATGCAAAGACTCCAGTCGTTTTCTTTATGGGGGCAACAAAAAAGAGGGAAAGATTTATGTACAGCAACAAAGGAATGGGTGTAGCACGCATGAATGATACTGGAAAGCCACAGAGAAAAACCTGATCGGGTAGATTAGAGTTCAAGGCCATAAACAGGTCAAATGTTGGGTCAAGTTGTAAAAGCAAAGAGGGGAATGATAAGTACTTTCATGTGCATAGTTTCTGGAATAATAATCAGTCACATTCTAGCTTTATGCCTTGGTTTTGTGGCACAGTGTTCTCCCCTGTTAAGTTCATAAATCCAGAAGATCGCAAATAAATAGCAAATAAGACACAATGTTAGATGCATCTTTATATGTCATGTGCAGATATTTTCCCCTAACAAACAAACAAACAAAACCCAGACAACCAGTGGGTTCAACATATGACAGGAGAAAGAATTTAACTCCTTCCTTTCTCATTACAGCCACAAGCAAAACAGTTCTCTGAAGATGCAACTCACCCTGGGAGGAAATTGAAATAGAGATTTTGTATTCCTTGGTTCGGTCATCAGTTCACACGGAGACTGCAGTCAATAAATTAGAAGAAGACCGGGATTTGGAAAGGCAACCATGAGGGATTTAGAAAAGATCATCAAGTAGAAGAATGTGTCACTAGCAAAGAAAGCAAAGATCAATGTATTCCCGAAGGCTTTCAAGGCCAGGATCTGATCTTTGTTGTGAGTTTTTCAGGCTGCTTGGCTGTGTTTGGGACGTTTTTCTTCCTGACGTTTTGCCAGATTCTGTGGCTGGCATCTTCAGAGGGCAAGGAGCTCAGGGAACTAGGAGTTATCTCTGTGCTCTGGGGTACAGACTGAGGTTGTTGTTGTTGTTGTTGTTGTTGTTGTTGTTGTTGTTGTTGTTGTTGTTGTTGTTGTTTGAAACATGGTGGTCAACAACTACAACATCTAGCAGCCAAGGGAGGAAGGGTTTATCAAAGTGGCCCTTGCTAGTTGAAGTATTCTCCAAGGTGCTGTATAAAATAAGTCAATTTGGAAGAGAGGATCTTGAATCATGTTGGCTGTTAAGCAGAGTCAAGCCTGTTTAAAATTTGGATGGGGGAAGCACCAAGAGGTTTCCCCAATAATGCCTCCTCAAAATCCTGGAGAACGATTGTTGTCATCCAAAAATGACAATACCGGACAAGACGGACCAAATGATGATGAGAAGTTCAGTGTTGAGATCCCACCCTTGGCATAAAGGCAGTATGAGGAGTGCAAGACTCTGGGAGATATGATGTTGGAATAGCTACCCTGTATTTAAGAGGTTTTAATGGGAGAGGTTTGGGATGAATATAAAAACTCCCTCTTCAAGTCAAGCCATCCAGTATGCCTAAACCAGCCACTATTTGGTGCTAGAGGGAGTGAAGCTCGTAAGCACCCATCCCGTCATTTTGTTCTGGCCCCAGAACATATATATCAACTATCAAACCATTTACCATTCTTCTCTGCAACCCAAACTAGTGACCCAAGGCAGATACCTCACCACTCTAAGGCCAGCCTTGCCAAGCAACAAAGTGACCCAAGCTGATTGTAGGCATAAGGAACAAGGCCAGATACGGCAGTCCAAGTGGTTGACTGAAATATAGGGAAATGAATTAGAATTTTCAAATTATTCATTCATTATCTTGCCTCTCTTTTAATGGGCCTTGGTTCTCCTGCCCACAACAACAGGTCCGTCAAACTCAGTGTTTGTATGTGGCTGGCACCCTGAGTTTGATAGCTAGGCTGAAATTCTAGCCCAGATCTCTGGAGGTCTGATCCAGTACTCCAGTGATGGTGAACCTTTTAGAGACCGCGTGCCCAAACTGCAATTCAAAACCCACTAATTTTTTTGCAAAGTGCCAATACAGTAATTTAACCTGTATACAGGTGGCTATGTGTAGGGAAATCATTGCCCATATTTCTGAGCCCCAGAATTGGTCAAGCACAAAGGAAACTGAAGGCCTAGGAGGGCTGCTTGACATATATTTCCCGGCAGCCCCAGGACCAAGCAGATACCAGAATGTGCTGAAGAAGGCCAGAACAAACAGGCCAGGAAAACAGGATATCAGGATACATCTGCTCAGGCCCAAGGAAGCCTCTTATCAGTAATGCCTCACTAGCTAGGGAGCATTTCCCCCCACCTATGGATTCCATTTCCCCTGCTTTGTGTACCTGTTTACTGAACAGATAAGGCTTGCATTCTTTCCCCCCACCGAGGAATGTTTCCCTGTATCTATTGTGCTTACCCTCTAATAAAAGGCTGGGCTCAGGCAGCAGGCAAACACAATCATCACCACTCAATCTCACATACACGCATGCCTACACACATGCAGACACACAGACACCAATGGAACCCTGACAGAGAGACGAACAGGAATGCTGCCCTGAGCACCAGATGACTGCACCCCGAAACTCTGTGTCCCGTGTGATTCGTAACGCAACAGCTATGAAGGGGCGATGTTGGGTGCCCACAGAAAGGGCGCCGAGTGCCACCTTTGGCACCCATGCCATAGGTTCGCCATCACTGTACTACTCTAACCACCACACCAACCCACTTCTCACTCACCAAGAAGCTTAAATATCTAGGAAACATCCCTCAACTTTTTCCCTCGTGAGAGTGGGTGGGGTAGAAGTGAGGCAGAAGTGGGCAACCTTAGTTTCACCTCACCAGTAAATCAGCAGCAGGGCATTTAATGGCTTCCTTCTCTTTACTGGGATCACCTGCCTGTAACTACAAATAAACAAATAACTAAATAACAAGAGCATCAATCCAGACTAGGTTGCATTTATTATCTCCCAACCCACTGTAATGTCTCCCCCCCCTCGTAGGTTGAATGCTAAACAGATTCTCCTCGGTACTTCTCTACCCCTTCCCCCACCAAACATATTAAGCTTAATAAATATATTTATGAGAATTACTTTGTATAGTCCTTATGCAATCAGCCATGCTGTGTATGATAGCCCAAGACGATGGAAACCCATTGACTTTTCCTTGCAAATTAGTCTACTGCCTAATCGGTGAACCCTGCTAAGCTTTTGAATTATGAGAAGAACAAGCAGCTCCGGTTAGAACACTCAAATGAATTATATCAATTCATAAACTTGTTCATGTCCAGATTTCATTAGCCACACATTAACAGCATTTTATGTTTATTACCGCTCTGACATAATCTATAAATAACTAAATGCTAATCATAGTGTTCTGCCGAGCCTCATCATTTAATCATAAAGAGATACATTATTATAAACTATAATAGATAATAACAAGCCTGGGTCAACGGGCACATTTTAAAAGATCACAATTATATCCTAAAAGGCAAGACACCTCATACAGGCAGCAACACGGAGGTCCATAGCTAATCACTGGTAAATGTTTCCCCTCTGACACACCAACGGTACAAGGTGACACCATTGCAAAATCTGCTTGTGAAACAGAGCAATCCTTGGGTATAAAAGTAAACAGTGAACAATTAATGGGTGGTGTGGTGGTGGTGGAGGGGCTGACAACATTTGCCATAGCAGGTCTATTAATGCTTTATTGTGGGCTCATATTGCAGAATTAAACAGTCCAAACTGAAGGCTGGAAAAGGACGTACATCAGTGAGGATGGGGGAGTAGGAAACTAAGGAAACATTCGAAGTACAACCAGAAATGCTGTTTCTTTCCACAACCATTCTTATTAGTAAACTCCAAGCAATGTCCTGGAAATTTTGAGGCTTAATAAGAAATATGGGCAAGATGTTTGCCCCAACAATCTGATAAACTACCTTTGGATGTTCAGAAATGGAAGAGAACATATCTCATACTTGTATGTGTTAATTGCTTGTGTTGATTGTTTAATTTCTTGGTTGTTTTTTTTAAAAAGTCCTTTGCTATGTTCTTTCTGTGTATTATTGTGTTGTGAACTGCACAGAGTGACTACTGGTCAGATGGAAGGTATAAAAATTGAAGGAAGGAAGGAAGGAAGGAAGGAAGGAATCCAGGGGTGTGTTTTAGATTTGACAAAGCATGTTTGACAGGTGGCTGTCAGGTTACCTGCCCCATTTCTAACATGAGGTGGGAGTAAGGGTTATACAGAAAGTGGTATTGCTACATACGAATGACTCTACTTACGAGCAATTTGATTTAAGAATGGAAAGAAACCTGTTGGCATTTTAACTGCTGCCTTACAAATTTTAGATGCTCTACTACTTTCTTTCTTTCTTTCTTTCTTTCTTTCTTTCTTTCTTTCTTTCTTTCTTTCTTTCTTTCTTTCTTTCTTTCTTTCTTTCAGTAGATAAGGCTGGTCTACTTATGAGTTTTTTGACTTATGAGTATGCATTCAGAATGGATTAAACTCGTAAGTAGAGGTACCACTGCATATGCTTTGGATCCCCAGATATGTAATTCATTCATTCGTTCTTGTTTGTAAGGGGGGAAATGTAGGGTGCAATGATGAAATTTTGTAAAAGGTCCCAGTGTCACCTTTTGCAACCTTTCTGCAAAACATTTGTGTGTGTGTGTGTGTGTGTGTGTGTGTGTGTGTGTCCACATGCACACACACGCTAAAGAGACACAACTCATGCACAATGCAACTTTTCTTTTCCTTAACACACTGCTGAGGAAACAAGTGCACTCACATTGGGTGCAGGCAAAGCTCTCACAGCAATGAACCACTGTTTTTTGTACCTTTCCTCTGCAACTTGCAAGTCAACATTAAATTCTTGCTCTGGATCTTTCTTGGCATTGGCTGTTCCTTAGGCTTCTGGTGTTTAGGTGATGCTCTCCTGTTATCAACCAGGTGCTACCTGTCTGCATTACTCACAGGAGCAGCAGCTGGAGCAAGAGGATAAAGGGGAAGGATTCCACAAACTCTATCTATCTATCTATCTATCCATCTATTAGCCGCTTTTCTCCCAATAAGGGGACTCAAGGCTGCTCACTGTTTAAAAAGCAAAGCTTAAAACAGAATAAATTACACATTATAAACGATTTAACTACCACAAAAATACATTGGGTGAGTGAAAAACTGAAGACTTTGGAAAACTCAACTAAAAGATGGTTTTCAGGGATTCAGCTAGGATTGTTAAAGGCCTGTATGAAGAGAGATGGAAGAATATTGGTGGCAAGGATCTACACCAGTCATTCTCAACAGGGGCCATATATATTTCTAATTTTCTATATATACACTGACACTACCTACCTGGAGCGTAAATGTAGCAATTAGAGATTGGCACAAAATTCCAAAAGGGTTTTTTTTTGAAATGATTTTTTTAAAAAAAATGTTTTGTTTATCATTTATTTTCCCTGATTGGGGAGGAAGTGCAGGGTTTTAAGACTTTTGTTTTAGCCCCCGAAGCCAGTGGCAATGTCCATGGCAGCCGCTTGCTTCAGTGGCTAAAAAAGTTTAAAAACCCTGCACACACACACACACACACACACACACACACACACACACACACACCCAATTGGGCACGGAACAGAACGGATGGAAAATGTTCCAGTTTGTTTCATTTTGTTTTTTCTTTAAAAATCAGTTTATTTTTCATTTTGTTCTGAAACAAAATGAAAAATGAAAAACGAAACAAAAAAATTACTTTCGTGCCCATCTCTAGTAACGATGAATGATGCATGATATTGCCAGCAATGCCTTGTTTCTAAGATGACTGGGGTGTGGTGGATGGGAATAGTTACACACATCCAACTCTGGCTTAAGAAGCTGCTCTGGTGACCTAATGCACTGAAGATAGTGTAGGTGGTCTTTGTACAGCTGTCAGATGCTTCTGCAGTAGAGATGGGCACGACTTAAAAAATGGTGTTTCGTTTGTCATTTGTTGTTTAGGGGGTCTGTTTCAGTTCGTTTTTGTTTTTTGTGAATTTTTTGCAAAAAAAATTGTTTTCGTTTCGTTACATAACGAAACGAACAAACGAAAACACAAAAACAAAAAATTGCTGGTTCATTAGCATTCATTACAGTTCAATGTATTTGCCGCAACAAAAACGAAACGCACGACAAAATTTCTGTTGTTTCGGTTCATTTCGTTTCATTTTGGAGACAAAATTCATTTTTCATTTCATTACGTAATGAAACAAAAAAACGAAAATGAAAAATTGCTCGTTTCGTGCCCATCTCTATTCTGCAGTTGAAGTTCCACATGCACATCATTGCATCAATATTGACGGGAGCTAAATAGCTCTTATTGTTTCATTTTTATTTGGTGATAAGGACCCTTTGATGATGATGATGATGATGATGATGATGATGATGATGATGATGATGATGATGATATCAACAGGGAACTGCAGAGCTACATCTGCTGCTCCAGTCTTGTCAAGCAGGCACAATGGGGCATCACAGTCAGACCTTTAAGCTTGTGAGCTGTGAGGATGATGAGGGTGACTCACTAAAAGCTTTCAAGGCCTTAACTATTTAGAGCCTTGATGCTACTTGGAATCCTTCTGTCAGAAAAGGAGCTACCCAGTTCACCTGCTCCTCTCAATCCTTGCTGCTAAAAATGGCCACATTGAGGGAAGACAAAAAGGTGGTGACTGGGCCTTCTCAGTGGTAGCCCTCAACCTCTTCTGGCAGGTGCAAACTCAGAGGCAATATCCTGGCTTCCCTGCCCTGCCTCCTCCAGGTGTTGCCTCTGATTGGTGCCCACTAGGAAGGCGGGGCTGGAAAGCACCAAACACCTGTATGAACAGTGCGAAGCAACAAAATTGGTGGTTTGTGCCTGCCTCTAATTATATTGTGGTGTTTTTGAGTTGTATTTGTCAACCATCCCTGAAATAAATAAATAAATAAATAAATAAATAAATAAATAAATAAAGTACTCACCAAACCCCTGTATGAACAATGTGAACCCACTGGTTCATGCCTGCCTCTAATTATATTGTGGCATTTTTAGTTGTATTTGTCAACCATCCCTGATAAAAATAAATTAATAAATTAATAAATTAATAAATAAAGTACTCACCAAACCCCTGTATGAACAATGCAAACCCACTGAATTGGTGGTTTGTGCCTGCCTCTAATTATATTGTAGCATTTTTAGTTGTATTTGTCAACCATCCCTGATAGATAGATAGATAGATAGATAGATAGATAGATAGATAGATAGATAGATAGATAGATAGATAGATAGATAGATAGATAGATAGATAGATAGATTAGAGATAGGCACGAAATGAACAATTTTTCATTTCTGGTTTCGTTTTTTCGTTTCATTATGTAACGAAATGACAAACGAATTTTGTCTCTCAAATGAAACGAAACGAACAGAAACACTGAAAATTTTGTCATGCGTTTCATTTCTGTTACTGCAATATGAGTGAATTGCTTAAATTCCTAAAAAAAATCACAAAAAATGAAATAAATGGTAACGAAATGGTAACGAAACGAATAAAAATGAAAACGAATTTTTTGCAAAAAATCACAAAAAAGGAAACGAACCGAAATGGACCCTCCAAACGACAAACGACAAACGAAATGCCATTTTTTTAATTTGTGCCCTCTCAGATAGATAGATAGATAGATAGATAGATAGATAGATAGATAGATAGATAGATAGATAGATAGATAGAGTACTCACCAAAGTTTTTGCAGTCTCTTCTTCTGGTGGCAAACTGGAGGCTGCACAACTTTTCCAAGGACATACATGTGGCAAAGCAGATTGACCCATCTATCCCACACATTCTGGGTGATTTCAGCTGGCCTCTTTCAGGGATTTGAATTCCTTCCCCTGGCTCCACAGTCAGATCCTCCAACCCACTATGGCCAGAAAATTCCTCTTCACTGATGTGTCTTATCTAAGTTGAGACAGCCCAAACCACCAAGGTAGGAGAATATGTGTATCCCAGGCTGTTTGGTTTTCAATAGCCCATCAGCAGCAACAGTTAACACTCACAGAGCCTCCAGCCCTATTTGGGAAATAAGTCATGCTGTTAATATTCAACCGCAACAATAGACAGCAGCCTAACATCACCTCCCTCCATCTTGGCTCCGATTTGACCTCATTGTTTCCCTTGTAACTAAACAGCCCACGATGCAGCGTAGCTGCAAAACAAGTGGACCTAACCAAATCTACTGAGTCTTGATTTCATTTTAAATAGATTTATCTCAAAAACATGAATGTCTTGTGGATTGAGCAAAAAGATCTGTTCCTCCCCTCTCAGTTTGAGAACTGTTGTACCTGTTGTGAGTAGAGATGGGCATGATTCAAAAAATAATTTTTCGTTTTTCGTTTTTTGTTTAGGGGTCCGTTTCGGTTCGTTTTCATTTTTCGGGGGGGGGTTTGCACATTTTTCATTTTTCGTTTTTGTTACAAAACGAAACAAAAAACCAAAAACGAAAATGAAATTTTTTTGTTTTGTTAGCATTCTTTTCAATGCAATGTGTCTGCCGTAACGAAAACGAAAAACACGGCAAAAATTTTCATTTCGTTTCCGTTGTTGTTTTGCTTCGGAAAAAATTTTCGTTTTTCGTTTTCATTGCGAAACGAAATGAAAAAACAAAAACAAAAACAAAAATTTCGATGAGTCGTGCCCATCTCTAGTTGTGAGCCACCTACACCAGAAAGCCCACTTCTTGAGATAATGAAATGTTAAGCACAAAACCACACACACCAAAACGCAGAATTTCCTCAACAAAAGAGAAAAAATATAATTTGTCCAAAAAATCCTCAAAGACATGACAGATCAGGGTTGATTTGAAGAAGCCAGCAGGAAACTTTTTTGATATATTTTCATATGAAACAGGAAGTGCAAATACGATAAACTTTCCGATGTGTTGATTTGGAAACTGTGTGTTGGAGGTGTACCCACAATTTTACAGAGTGCTTGGAAATGTTGTTCCCTAAGAACATAAGAACATAAGAAGAGCCATGCTGGATCAGGCCAAGGGCCTGTCTAGTCCAGTGTCCTGTATCTCACAGTGGCCCCACTAAATGCCTTTGAGAGCGCATGAGACTAGGTATCTATCTCCTGACAGCACTCCCCTGCATCTGGTCCTTGAACTACCCTGGTTTTAAGACTGGAGATTACACATCCCCATAATGGCTTATAACCTGTGATGGACTTTTCCTCCAGAAATCTGTCCAATCCCTTTTGGAGGCATCCATAACCGCCCTGAGTCACCTTTGTGGGAATAGGGCGGTATACAAGTGTGAATAATAAATAATAAATAAATGCCATTACCACATCCTGTGGAAGGGAGTTCCACAGACTAACAACATGCTGGGTAAAAAAAATTCTTTTTTCTGTTCCCTATCTCCCAGCCCTCAATTTGAGTGGATGTCCCCTAGTTCTGCTATTTTGTGAGAGGGAGAAGAGTGTCCCTCTATCCACGTTACTCACATCCTGCATAAAATTGTGCATCTCAATCATATCCCCCCTCAGGCGCCTTTTTTCCAGACTAAAGAGCCCCCCACTCCCACCCTCCAAAAAAGAAGACTGAGGAGATATGATAGCTATGTTTAAATATTTGAAAGGATGTCATATTGAAGAGGGAACAGATCTGTTTTCCATGGCTTCAGAGACTAGGACTCGGGGCAATGGTTTCAAACTACAGGAAAAGAGATTCCATTGGACATTAGTAAGAACTTCATGACGGTTAGAGCTGTCCAGCAGTGGAATATGCTGCCACGCAGGGTGGTGAAGTCTCCTTCTTTGGAGGTTTTTAAGCAGAGGCTGGATGGCCTCTTGTCGGAAATACTGTTATGGGGGTTCCTGCATGTCAGGGGGTTGGACTGGATGGCCCTTGATGTCTCCTCCAACTCTGATTCTATGATTCTACGAAATGTTGTAGCCTTTCCTCATAAGGAAAGTGCCCCTTGCCAGGGGCACCTGCTTCCTTCTCTGCTTCTCTTTTTCGAACACCTTTTATTTTGGTGTTGTTTTTTAAACTTGCCACCAGTTTCTTCTTCCTCTTCTGACCTTGTTACACCTTGGCTGGTGTATTGCACAGAGTGACAGCGCTGATCTGCGCCACATATTTAGCATTTTCCTCTGATGAGATCAGTACCTTTTGTACACTATCTTAGCTGGGTTCACTGTCTCCAGGTTGTTGTGGGTTTTTTGTGTGTCTACTGTGTGTATATGTGTATGTTATCTCCTACTAAAGCCCTACACACTTCTACAAAGGCAATTCCTCCTCCGGAATGGCCAGAGAAATGGGAAATGAGCCTGACCCCAGGACCAAGAATTAATTGCAGATTATTAGAATAAAAGTGTTGGGGAGAGGGAATTAGGCACTTATTCGAAGCTTTCTGCCAAATTGGAGGCCGGGATCATACTTGGCTGGCGCAAGCTCTTGCTCCTCGTAACTAAGGGTGAAGTGCCAGAGAGAAAGAGAGAAATGTAAAACACTGTTGAAACCAACCTCTGGGGATTTAATATTCTGATCAGCTCACCTCCAAACATCTGTCTCTTAAATGTTTGAGCACAAAACAAGAGAGCTAATGAAAGCAGTGCATATTATCTCTCCCATCAATGCACCTCACAAACACCTGCTAAAATTAAAACAAATTGAATCTCTTGATTGCTGATTAAGTATCCCCTTTCTCTTAGCAAGATATTCTGTCATTATTTGCCCCATCCCTGATGTAGAAATGCATGGAAAGCTGGCCACGGGTTGACAGGGCAAAGGTGGGGGCAAGACAATTAAAGCCGAGATGCATTGAGATGCCAAGACATTAACATTCAGGGTTGTAGGCTGGCAGAAAGTTGCTATGTCAAGGACTCTCATCCTGGACCAGCCCAAGATCCAAGAGAATAGCCAGCCAAAACCCTGCCCCAAAATTCACTAGAAGGTGCAGAGGGTGTTCATCCCAGTCATCTAGCATTCTGTTTGACATAGAAGGAAGTAGACAGATATATGATATTGTGGTTCATCCCCTCACAGTAAACAAGACAGCACAATTTCTTTTTGCTGCATAGAGGGGGTGGTGGTGCTGATTAATTTTCCCACCTTACAAAGGACTTGCACATTTTCAGGGCTAATTTGTTTGTGAAACACACACAATTTAAAAGCACAATGACTACCCCTTCATTGCACAGCATGTTAAAGAGGGGAAGCATTGAATGGGGTGTTTGTATCTTTTTACGTAACAAAAGACCTTTGGAGCAATGGTGACGTTGCAGTACATAACAAAACCCTCCACGGCTTGGGACCAGAGTACCTGTCGGAGCATATCTCTCAGAGATCAACCGGGAACAGGCCCACGAGAATGGTGCAGGTGCGCTCACTTAGGGTGGCCACACCCAGGGAGGCGCGGTAATCGCTTACGCGTAACCGTGCCTTCTCTGTGGTGGGCCCCACATTGTGGAATCATCTCCCCAGTGAGCTGTGCCTAGCACAGTCCCTGCCTGCCTTCAAAAAGGCTTTGAAAACACACCTTTTAAAGGAGGCATTTGGCGACCTTTTTACTTAAGGATTTTTTTTCCTTCTCTTTGCCACCCGCTCCATCTCTTCTGGAGGGTATTGTTCCTCCCCACTTTATTGGAATGTTTTTCTGATTTCTTATTCTCTTTATTGTAGTTTGTTTCATTGTTAGCCTCCCAGAGAGCTCAGAGAACTACAAAGTGAGCGAGACTAGGGGTTTTTAAGTTGTGGGAAAGAGGAAACTTCTATGCAGGAAAATAAGTTTACTGTGATGAAAGGATTAAGATGTTTCAATGCAGTCAGGGGTAGCAACTATCCTTGATGGGTATTGTTAGCTGTTCTATTCTGTGAACTGATCATGTTTGCTACTCTTTTGACTTTTTTAAATTAAGCAAATCAGTATCTTGATGCCCACCCTTTGGGAATATTGCTCCCATGCTACCGGCAAATCTGAAAACTCGCCAGTAGGTCATTCTCTCTTCACTTATAGAAACACATATTTCTCCTTTCTTTTAAGGCACTGTTTAATTTCGATTTCAACCTGTGCCACTTGCTATGTTTGAGCTGTCTTACATGGTAAGTCTCAAGGCATAAATCACAGACAATACCAAAGCATAGTAAAGAAGCAAGTTTTCTTAGGAAAAAAAATTAAGCATGTTAAACCAAGGGTCTTTTTAGGAAAGACATTTGTTAGGAACCATCAACTCAGAAGGGGTTAGAATGTAAGGTTGTCACTAGTGTATGACAACTGGGGCTTTGTCCCAGGGCACCCAAGTTTAAAGAGTGCTGGAACAATATTATGGCTAATACCTTGGAAGAAAGAAAAACAATTCAAAAAGATCTTGATAGACTTGAGTACTGGGTTGGTTAACACAGAGTATTGCAAACTTCTAAAACAACAGTTACAAAATGGAAATGAGAATGGGCACGTGAAAAAAAAAAGTTGTCGTTAGTCGGGCCAGATTTTGGGTCGTTTCCGGTTTTTGCAAACGTTGTCGTTAGTACACCTCTGTGAGGTGGGTGCCTCCTCTGGCCCGGGGACCCAGACCCGTGGGTGCCTCCTTCACAGTTACTGCAAAATGCTATGCAATAGCCATATGGATATTGCATAACATAATGTGGACGTGAGACCAGTGTGAGAGATAGGGTCATGCCCGCCCTTTACAAGGCTCTAGTCTCACACAGAAGGGAAGTGTAATAAGCATAGGTGGCTTAGTGCAAGAGCTAGGGTTAGGCTAGTGACGGGTAAGGTTACGGTGGGCTAGTGGGTTGCACCTCTGGGTGCCTCTCTGACCCACTAAGAAGACAGTCTGTGACGTATGGGTACGGAGTCAAGGGTTAGGGTTTAGGGCAGTTTTAGGGGGCTTTTTGGCACATCCCAGAAGTCTCCATGGCCAAGTGGCCATGCGACTGGTGGGATGGCTCCAAAAATTTGCATGGTTGTCCACTCCCACATGTAGGGCTGGCCACTTGGCCAGCCCATCATTGCGCAGGTGTAAAATAAAATAAAATAAAAAAAAAGGACAGAGGAGGAGGAGAGACATTTTGTTGCAAGAAAAAACCCACTGCTAATGCCGCCCCATTTTGGATCCCCCGCCCGCACCGCATGGCATGGCGATGGCGAACTCGCAGTCCGGCTGCCCAGGACGGGGGGGAGGCGGGACCCTCCCTCCAGAAGCCCTTGAATTTTTCCGCCTGCTTTTTTCCGGGAAATGGGTGGGGGGAGAGTTTAAAAGTTTTTTCCTGTGCCGTCCTGCCGCTTGTGCGGCGGCCGGCGGCGAGAGCTCCAGAAACAACAACCGGGTTTTTTTTAACTTTTAAAAACTTTTTTTCTGTGCCGCGTGTGGCATCGCGTGATCTCGCGATGCAAGGAACGAGCACGACAAATCAGACCAAAATTCAGCTCGAAGTCTGGGGGAGTAATTCCCGTTACCGTTTCCGTAGAGTAACGGAACCGAGTGGTGAGTCGTGCCCATCTCTACTCAGTAATAACATAAGCAAGAAGAATTTTGGTGTTGTTGTAGATGTACTGTGCTGCCAGGAAAGGAAAATGCTATTTAGAACTCAGAAGTGAAGCTTAGCCCGTGCTTCAAGAAAGATGCCAAGAAACTGGAGCAAGTTCAGAGGAGTTCAACAAGTTCAACAAGGACAATCAATGGAATGGAAACCAAGGCCTATGAAGAAAGACTGAAGGAACTGGACATGTTTAGTCTTGAGAAAAGAAGACCAAGGGAAAAGGTGATAATATTTTTTAAATAGTGGAAAGGCAGTCATGGAGAGGATCTGTCCTCATTCATCTCAGAGGGTTATGATATGGAATAACGGGCTCCGCTTACAGAATGCCAGATTCAGTTGGATATCAAGAAGAACATCTTAACTTTTAGAGCAGTATGCTGGAAAGCGGGGAGCGTTCCAACACCAGAAGAAGTTGAGAGAAAATTGGACGACTATCTATCAAATCTTCTTTGACTGCTACTGCACTTCTGATTTAAAACACCTTTTCCTTAAAAACAAGGTGCCTTAAAATCACTGTCTAGTTTTCAAAACGATTTATCTGAAGAACCCCCTCAGCCACACCCATTTTTGTCCGCTGTGGCGCTTTTTCTTGCAACGGCCACTGGGGGTGGTGTTTTTACATCACTTCCTGTGTCTCCCTTTTTAAGCAATTTGGTTGAATTTGCAGACATAATAAGTCACTTCCCCCATTGCCCCCTGTTCTTAGCCTTTTTGCTTTAAGAAAACACAGAAAACGGAATCCTACCACCATGCCAGGACATTTACCAACTTTGTTATGCAAAAGTTTCAGCTCGTTGTCACTTAATTTCATTTTCTTGGTTCTTTAAAACCAAGTTTTAAAGCAGTTCAATAAAGTGAGAACTGCAAAGCCGATTGCTAGCTACCCACTGAAGTGTGAACAGCACAACCGCTATAACAACCACGTGACCACGGGAGAAGAAAAGGTGATCCAAAATAAGAAGCAGCTGCTCGTGGAATTGTGGTAGCGGTCTTTGACTTGGATTCCTACATTGAGCAGAGGCTTGGACAGTGTGGCCTTTGAACCTATGATTCTATGAAAATAAAATATAATATACAAATGATAATATATAGAAATATACTTTATTTCTCCCTGAAGGGACCCAAAAGGCAATACAATTCACTTTCCTTGCTCTCAAAGCATAGTTATTTTCTTTATTAGGGGGAGGGGGATTGAGGACACCACATCCTCCCCTTCCTCTGCTGTGGAGCGCCTGATTAGCAATAGCTCACCCCCTCCATTGTTACTTCGGGTCAACTACAATGCCCCCAAATGTCAAATATCTGTGGGAGGGCAGGAACAAAAGCAAGTTATGGCTGATTCTAAGAAAAAAATTAATTGGAATTAGCCAAATCCTTCTAAACTTATTTCTCTTGAATTTAGTAAAATAGTTGTCTCTAGGAAAACTACAATTGTTCTCCATTTCATGCTAAGCAATTCAAATGTATACAATTACAGCTCATTTTAATTTCCCTCTGAGAATTATGGAGGCTGTGATTTAGATCCCAGTTTGGCTCCAAACTGGATCAGAACAAGTCTAAATCAGTCCAGATTAGTCCGAAATGTGAATTGGAAGTGCTGAATTCTAAACCTTTATAGAATCAGGAGTTCTTTGGACAGACATAGCAGAGACATATCTGGTGCCCTGCAGCCAAACAAAAGGAAGAGGTTTTGCAGAGCATGAGAAAACTTGGCAGGCTTTCCCACCCATGTCAAGCTACCCTGTCCTAAGAACCACTCACAAGGCTGCCTTATACCAAGTTGTCCTGTGTCATGTATAAGTCTTTCAAAGCCATCTGTCTTGTCTGTAGTGGTGTCTGCTGTTACTTTTGATATCTCTCCAGAGTCTCTGATGCTGGTCTTCCATGACCGTTGTCATTAAAGACAGTTGTGGGACAGTAGAAAATCAATCTGTGATCTTCTGTGCGTAAGGTATGGGCTCTGTCATTGAATATGGGTCCCTTCCAGAGCTGAGACAATTTGCAGCTTTGAACTACAGCCTACCAAATCCTCCAATCACCCTGGCCGTAACAGTTGGAGAATTCAGGAGCTTATAAAAAAGTAATTTTCCCAGGTTCTGATCTCTTGTAGGGATGGGTACAAACTAGAGATGGGCACAAAATGGAAATATAGCATTTTGTTTCATTTCATTTCATTCTTCATTTCATTTTGTTTCATTAATAGATTTTTAAAAGAATTTTTGTCATGAAACAAAATGATTCATAAGGCTATAAATAATGGGGAGCTTTCTTTTTTCTTTCATTTAACAGGGGGCCCACTGCCCTAATTCAAAAACCCTCCTTAAACCTTCCAATCAATTTGCTTTCGAACAAAGAACCCTCTGTAAACAAGCAGAAAACCTAAGGGCTAGCTGCTGCAGGGAGAGATTGGAGATATAAACTCAATAGCTGATTGGTGCAGGAAAGAAGAAAAATATAAAAACAATTAACCTCCACAATCATACTTAATCAGGAAAGGAAAACAATCAGTTTAAACTTTAAATCAACTTGCAGATACAGGGACAGCCAGTGCAGAGAAGGGAAAGGAAGAGCTCAGCTCCTGGCTAGCTGCAGGCAGATCAAGATTGGAGATAAGTAACAGCTGAGGGGCAGGAGGGGAGGAAGGAAAACAAATCAATCAGTTTAAATAAACCTCTGTTACCAAGACGGCTGGATCAAGAGGCTTCTCAGCACTAGGACGAATCATTTCATTTCCAAAACAAAAAATGGTGTTGCATTTCATTTGTTGACGACACACTGTTTGCTATTTCATTTCATTTCATAACATTTTATAAGCTTAAGAAACAAAAACAAAAACCAGTGTTTTTCTTAAGGTGTCCATCCCTTGTACAAACCTCATTTTTGGAGGTTTGTGCTGATTTGTATACCCTGCCTTCCTAGTCAGTGACCCACACACCAGTCGGAGTGTGCTTCTTTCCTCCTCTTCTTTGACTATTTGACCACGTCCCCGACAGGAGCACAGGTTTGGCTGTCCTGCCTCCTTATCTGAGTAGTTGATCATCCAAGGAAGTGTAGGGAAGCCACTGCTCCTGCTGGGGGGCTGGTTGAGAGGAGCATATGCTAGCTGGAGAGTGGGCGATCCAGTCTGGGAGGGAGGGGAAGGGAACATGTATCATTTGTGGTGCCATATACAGTATATGAGCTGGCATGAACTGAGGCTCATGCCCATCTCTAGACTCTTCTCATGTGCTACCTTTGGGTATTATCAAGTGCCATAGGTACTAGTAAACCGATATGTCACAGTATCAGGCTGTTTGATTCCCCCCCCCTCTAAATATAACTATTGAGCTATAATATAGCCCATTTCAGGACTGAAATCTCCTTCCAAAGGCCTTGTTCATATAGCTTAGGGAACAGCACAAAGGGAAGCTTTAAATCTCTTGTTTATCTGATGCTGAGATGCACTTCTCGGCTCCGGCAAGGTGTCAGAATGCATTTAAAATGCACATCTTGAGATTAAATATGTTTAGGAATACACATTTGGAGATAAAACATGTTCAAAATGTATGTTTGGAGCTAAAAGCATGCATATTTAGAGATAAATTTTATTTAGAAATGTGGATGTGAAAGAAAATACAAAATATGCTTGAAAAACTCATATTTAAATGTGTTTTTCTGCACTTTTTAAAAAAATAAATGCAAATTAACAAGGCTATAGGACTGAACTACTGTAACTTGTAAATAAACATTTGTTAAAGTAGCACTGACAGTAGAGTCCTACGTCCCTTCCAAGATGGTGGAGCCACAAGTACTGCAATACTGTATATTGGTCCAATTTGTTGCTAGTCTCCGTTAGAGTAAACCTATGGAATCAATGGGAATTGCCTATATGACTTCAGCAGTTGATTCATGAAGGATACCATAGTTTGGACTGGCAGTGCCCATTGAATTTAACCCTTTATCTGCTTGTAAATTTATTATTTTTGCTTTGTTGTCAGATTTAATTACGTTTGATTGGTTAGTTTTATTTTTGTCTACACATTGTATTTTGTTTAATTGTATTATTCATTGTATTGTCCATGTCTTTACTTTTGCAAACTGCCCAGAGTGACCATTGGTCAGATGGTGTGGTATAAAAATCAAATCAATAAATAAATAAATTTAACACATGTGCTAATCTTATCAAGAGCAGGGAAACAATTTATTGAAAGTAAGCAATGTGAGCAAGGCTGAAACTTGGAAGGGAAGTGATAAAGAAAATGGAAAAGATCCTTATATGTAAGGAGGTGCACCTGAAATCAAAGGCAAGTTTAACTATACTACTGCATTACCACTGACAATGTACATGTATGAAAGCTAGAGAATGAAACAGGCAGGTGGAGGGATCAATTCATTCAAAATGCGGTGTCGGAGGAGAGCTTTACAGATGTGATAGACTTCCAGGAAGGCCAAAAAATGCTCCTAGAGCAAATAGAGTGTGAATGCTCATTACAGAAGACAAAACTCAGATTGTACTTGGAAACCACATTGCATAGCTACACAGGTGACTTCATATGCACAACAGCTACTATGACACCAAGGGACACATGTTATCCATGGAGCACATGACCGGTCATGCAATTGAACTGTACAATCTGCAATGATTTGATGAAATTGCAATTGTTATGTGCCGACAAGTTGCCTCTGACTTATGTCTGTGGCTTCCTTTAGGGAGTCAGTCCATCATGTATTTGGTCTTCCTCTTTTCCTGGTGCCTTCCACATTTCCAAGCATTTTTGCTTTTCCCCCAGAGAATCCTGCCTTCTTATGATGTGCCCAAAGGAGGACAGCCTTACTGTCAACATTTTTGCCTCCATGTTCAGGTTTTGTTTGCTCTAGAACCCACTTATTTTTCCTTCTGGGCGTAATGCCTGGCAAAGTTATAACTGTGTATGTCTTAAGTGGTGACAAACTGGATTCTGGCCATTGCAAAAAGATGGGACCCAATGGGAAAAAAACCAATGCAAGACTAGGCTATAGGCAAATAAAAAAAATTGCAAGCTTTCGTGGCTAAATTCCACTTCTTCGAGGCAAGTCCCCAAAGTCCAAACATGGTGGCAAGATGCTGTATGCTAGGAGATTAATCTTAGATGTCAAGTTCTTGGGAAGATGATTTTTCATCAGGGACGTCTGTCTTGCAGGTGACAGGTAGCAGCAGGGCTGTTGAAGGTCTGGAAGAAATGTCTTATGAGGAACGGCTTAGGGAACTGGGAATGTTTAGCCTTTCAAAAAGAAGGCTGAAAGGGGGTACGATGGCTATGTTCAAATATTTGAAAGGACATGGCTTCAGGGACTAGGATGCAGGTCAATGGTTTCAAACTACAGCAAAATAGATTCCATTTAAACATTAGGAAGAACTTCCTGACGGTTAGAGCTGTTCAGCAGTGGAATCTGCTGCCACGGAGGGTGGTGGAGTCTCCTTCTTTGGGGGTTTTTGAGCAGAGGCTGGATGGCCATCTGTCGGAAATACTGTGATGGGGGTTCCTCAGTGGCAGGGAGTTGGACTGGATGGCCCTGGAGGTCTCTTCCAACTCTATGATTCTATGATTTTATGTTGTAAAGCTGTGTGTGAAGCAGACAGCAAAGGGGCCTAGATCATGCACACACCCCACAAGCAAGAATGCTAAGGAAAATGTAAGGTGCCGGGAGAAAAAAATGGTAGCTGTGGCATCAGATTGACATAGTCAATAAAGGATGTCATGGCGCATCTCAGTTAGTGATAGAACTTTCTGGGACTCTTTAACTGAAATAGTTATTGTAAGACAGAAGCATCTTGGCAGTACATCACAACAAGGAAGCAAATGCACCTCTAATGAAGCCAATAGAATTTATCAGTGTGTGTCGTTCACCTAACATGGATAAGCAACTATGTTCCTCCTTGTCTTCTTCTAACCAACAGAATTAGTCCATCTAGCAGTCTTGATTCATTGCACCAGTTGTGGTTCAATTGAGTCTTGAGGCTTTACAAGTTCAGCTTGGCTACTTGATCCTTGTAAATCTCAACTCTACAGCTACTTCAAGTAGATTTCCAGAGCGGAACGCCATTGATAAACATCGCTGTGTTTGTGCCCTGACCACATTCATCAAGCTGTTAAAGTAATCAAGTCATGGTCTTGAAGCCACAACAGTGTATAAATCCTTCTCGATGACACCAGCTACAAAATCTTAGATTCCCCCCCCCCTACCATTCACACAAAGGGTATTGTGCTGCCTGCGCTTCGCATGTGCATCTCATCAATGGTTATTACATTACCTTCCACAATGTCAGAGCAGAACCTTGAAATGCAAAAGGGGGGGGAATGGGGAAAAGGGGGGAGCAGTGTTCAGAATTATTCACTATTACTCAACTTCTCAGCCTTATTGCATTCTAAATTATTTAAATATACGATTAGACATTATATCGGGGTGGGTACAGGGGGGAGAGAGAAACAGATGTTTTCTAATTATGAACCGATTTTTACAGTGCGATGGTGTCACGTATTTAAATTACAAATACAGATTTTTTAGCATTCCAGCTGTGCTTTACAAGGGTTTAATTTGCTTCTTCTGATATGTCACACTGCACCTGCCTTTTAAAACTCCCGTAAATGTAAAACATTTGTCAAGCACACTTATTAAGGCCCGCAGAAGAAATGGTAAGATCCTGGGCGGTGGTGGAAAATATTAACATAAAGAGTCAAAGCCGAACAGGGTAAACAGGTTTTGAAATAACATTTACAAATATTTGCTGGAAGGGGAAGAGTCTCAAACCTAAAAAGACATTTCATACAGTAAAGGCACGGGGTATTTAATCATTACTATTCATTTAAACAATTTTTACCCCAGCTTTCTACTTCTCAGGACCCATGGCGGCTCACATCGTTAAAAAGATGAGATATACAAGCTCAAAACAGTAGGTGTTCAACTATTTAAAAAGAATCAAACAGGTATTATATTCAAAATGTTGGATAAAGTCAATGCGAAGAAGAAAGAAAGGAAGGAAGAAAGAAGAAAGAAAGAAAGAAAGAAAGAAAGAAAGAAAGAAAGAAAGAAAGAAAGAAAGAAAGAAAGAAAGAAAGAAAGAAAGAAAGAAAGAAAGAAAGAAAAGAGGTTTATATTATATTTCCTAGGCAGCCAGTCACTAAGGCAGTTACTTCACTTCAGTTTTGTCTTTTAGGAGTGGTACAAAAAAATGTTACTTCGCATCCATCGCACAACTACTGAGATTTGTCTTGACCACGCCCCCGGAATGGGTGCTAAGCACAACAATATTGTACCTGGTACTGGGGTAGTGTTTCCCCTTGTCACTCTTTGTTCCTGCTTTCTGTTCCGAGACAAGACACCGTGTAGTAACAACTGTAATGCAACAAAACATTCGTTTCTCTCAGAAAACTGTCTGTTGGTGTTGTTTTTTACTTTTCAGAAGTGAAATATCAAAAAAGAATTTTTAAGCACCCCCCAAAGGAGAAAGGAAGCTAGACAAATTTAGTGTTTGTCACGGTACAAGACTGTGAGGTAACACTTTTCACAAGACAAGTTAACATGACCATGGGAACATGGAAACAGGGACAAAACTACATGATCGTGACCAACCCTGTCACGGTACAAAACTAGTCACAGAACAAAGAAGGACGTGAAGTAGCTCCCTAAGAGAAAGGTCTTTTCCTTTCTTGACGTTAAAAGAAGTGGAAGGCAGGAGAAAGGAAAGCTGACAGGTTTGCCCATCAAAGCAGAAGTCTCGGCATGCTCAGCCACTGAAAATCTGCCTTTGAATCCCTGGCTTATCTCTGCACCAGAGTGCAGTGATGTTCTTTTGCTGGTGGAGCAAATCATTATTCTACAAGGCCAATCTAGAAATGGGGAACAGCCCAAACAAAGCATTGCCACTTTGAAACTGGACTTCACTGCCATTCACACTTATCAAGAAAGAGCCATCTTAATTCCTTTTGTGTTCGGGTGAGAAGTCCCACCCGAACATGAAGGAAGGGCATACTGCAGACCCCGTCAACAAGAGAATTCCACCTGATTAGGACTAGGAGACCCGCATTCTCTGTTGTGGCCCCAGCCCTCTGGAACAGCATGCCTCCAGAGATGAGACAGGCCCCCTCACTCCTGGCCTTCCAGGAAAGTCTAAAGACATGGTTCTGCCAGATTGCCTGGGGTGGAACAAGCAGCCGTCGCTCCTGGAGATGGTTAACATCATAGATTCTCTCTCTTTTAAAGCTTCTCCACTTACTCTTAATAATTATTATTTATATGTATCTTATTAGTTTTAGACAAAAGAATTTTTTTTACCCAGCGTGTTGTTAGTGTGTGGAACTCCCTGCCACAGGATGTGGTGATGGCATCTGGCCTGGATGCCTTCAAAAGGAGATTGGACAGGTTCCTGGAGGAAAAGTCCATCACAGGTTACAAACCGTGATGGAGATGTGTCATCTCCAGGCTTAAAACCAGGGTACTTCAAGGACCAGAAGGAGGGGAGTGGTATCAGGAGACAGAGATCTAGTCTCGTGCGCTCCCAGAAGCATCTGGTGGGGCCACTGTGAGATACAGGAAGTTGGACTAGATGGGCCTTTGGCCTTATCCAGCAGGGCTCTTCTTATGTTCTTATCTCTTGTTTTATTGTGTTTTATATTGTAAATTGCCCTGAGTTCCCCTCCTGGGACTTGCACTATCTCACTTTCTGAATGGTCATGAGCACAAGAGGAGATCCTGTAGAGCAGACCATCTTGATTGCTGCCATTGGCATTGTCAACATTCTGGCTGCCCTTTGCTGTGCAAAGCTTGGCATCCTTTTTCTTCCTGGCAACATGGGTAAAGTATTGTGCAGCAACATTGGGTCATTTCCTGGAATTTTGAATCATGAACACAAAATCACCATATGCCACAATAAGAAACCAGCAGGTGTTTTTTTTTTTTTAAAGAACTGAATATCCAACCTTATTTGATAGTGGCTTGTCAAAGTATTTATTTATTCAGTTGCTACCACATATTTCTTTCTGCAGAGAGATTCAAGGCAGGTTAGAAAGGGTTTAAAAGCACACATCTATTAAAACAATTGCAAATATAAAATCCACATTATTAAAAGCAATTGAGTGCATTGCTCAAAAAAGCACAAAAGAAAAAACCCTTTAAAACACTTTTAGAACACTCATTTTTAAAAGGAGGAAAGAACAATCTTCCAGTTAAAATGTCACCCACAGCTATAGTTGACATCAGAGATGGGCACTAATCGGAAAAATGATATTTCATTTCATTTTGTTTCATCAAGAGGTCTGGTTCAGTTGGGTTAGTTTTTCATGAATTTTTGCAAAAGAAATCATTTTGTTGGTTCGTTAATTCGTTATTTGCTATTACCCATTTTTTCCCCCAGCGCCCACCATGCTGGTTGGCACTGGGTTTTTAAAATTATTATTATTATTATTTATTTTAGGGTGCAGACCAGGCCACCCTTGGGGCCCGGTCGGCGCTCCCCCCTTTTAAAATTTATTTTTATTTTTAGTTTAGTTTAGTTTTTTTTTCTTCCCACTTCCGGGTTCAGGCCCTAGGCTACAGCTGTAGCATGGGACTTTTTGTTGTTTTTCCTTTCAGCGCCGATCGCACGGTCCCTGGGGCCCAGTCGGCGCTGGTTTTTTTATTATTATTATTATTATTATTATTATTATTATTATTATTATTATTATTATTATTATTATTATTATTATTATTATTATTATTATTATTATAGGGTTCTGGCCAGGAGAGAACACCGTCCACTGCCCCACCCACCCCTGCACCACATCAGCTTGGTGGGGGAATCCCTCCTCCTCGCTTCCCCACACAGCTTCCCCCAACGGGAGCCTGTGCTCCAAAGGCTTCACCATCACCCACCTGTTGGGCTTGGAGGTGGAGCTGCAACCTCCGGCCGCCTCGGCTGTCACTGGCTCAGGGTGCGAAGGCAGAGGGGCGACCGGGGCGGGTTCAGTGGCAGCAGGGCTCAGAGGTGGCAGTGACGGCGGCCCCTTGACACTGAGTTTGGGCTTCCTGTGCAGGGAGACTGGAGGCAGGCGCCGCGGCAGCAAGGTTCCCTCCACTTACGGGTTCAGGCCCTGCACTACAGCTGCAGCACGGGGCTTTTTTGTTTTTTGTTTTCCTTTCAGCACTGACCGCGCGGCCCCTGGGGCCCGGTCAGCGCTGGGTTTTTTGTTTGTTTGTTTTTTATTTTAGGGTGTTGACCAGGCCACCCTTGGGGCCTGGTTGGTGCTCCTTTTTTTTTTTTTTACTGTGCCCTGCCGACCACATGGCCGCACTACAGCTGTAGCGCGGCCGTCGTCTGCTTTTTTCCTGGTCACCGTCCCAGAAGCCAGGAAGAACGGACCTCCGGACCAGCACCAGGTAGGAGACTTCTCTGCCCCCATTAACAAAACAAACCTAACCAAACCAATTTTTCTCAGTTTGTTTCCTTTCATGTTAAATTTGCCCCTAGGGTCGTTATTTGTTTCGTTATGTAACAAACCGAATAATGAACAACGAAATGAAAAAAAATCATTCGTGCCCATCTCTAGTTGACATAACAAAAGCCTGTCTGAAAAGAGCTAGCTCCGTGTTTGACATTGTGCTCCCAGGGCGAAGTGCCATGAGGTGTGCGCTTTGTGGGCCTCGCAAGGCCAGGGGAAAGGGAGGGGTGAAGCCCTATATAGCGGGGCTTTGCCTGCCCCCTCGGCTTCCTTCAGAACATGTGACAACCCACCTGCCTGCCTGCCACCTTGTTTCAATGCTATTTTGGTTCAATGTGGTCGCTTTGGGGGCTGGATAGGAATTTTACTCTGCCCCCTAGATTGACTGAGGGAGGGCAGAGATTTTTCACCTATCCTAAACCGGCATGGCGTAGGGTGGGATCAGCCATTTTGCCGGGTAGTGTGGGGAATGGAAGCATTTGGTGAATCCCAATCAGTTATCAAGTTATGCTCCTCCAACCCCAGAGCACTGTGCATCCTGAGATCACAGTCCTTGGCCGAGGAGGCTTTGAAAACCCACTCAGGGCAGACCAGCCACTGATGGCACCCTTGCCTCCAGGAGGGGGACCGCATAGCTTCGGCTGGCCGAGTGGGCGCCACACAGGAATGTCCCCCTAGGGGTCTAGGGACATACCCACCTTGACAATGCCGTTGGCAGAGGTCCCCAGGTCACCTTCTGGTTCAAATCGTACCCTACACCAGGTAGCCCCCTCTGGGCTAGAAGTGATGATATGCAAATAACCAATAAAGTGTAGCCCGAGTTTTCAACCTAAGAAGTCGTCACAATTGTTCTTTCAACCTGGGGGCCTTTATGTGATGGTGGAGGGTCTTTACATGCTGGTGGAGGGACTGAACAGAGGGGCATAGTCCACATAAGCTTTATCTGTTGCATACCAGCTTGTACCTGTTGGTGTGCAGCAAATAAATCCTACACTGACTTTCTAACTTACTGTTCAATTTACCTTCTGAAACTTACACCTCTTTTGTTATGCTGGCAACAAGATTTGGGCCCATGTTTGATTCAGCATATTTTGCACTCAAATTACTCCAGTGCATTTTTTATCATAATATCCATAAACCCTCCAAATGAACTGAATATGCATTTTGTTTCTTTCAAATATCCTATCCTTTCTTTTAATTAGTAGCCTTCATTATTTTTTTGCTGTTAATCTTGATGGGAAGCCATTGCGAGAGATGGCCTAATCTTTTTTAATGACTCCATTGGCATCGTGGACCTTTCACCTCCCATCCACCAAAATGGGATGTTTTCTTGTTTACACATCCTTAACCTGCTCAAGCATTCAAAGCCAATAAGAGCCATGGCTTTATTAGTTTGGAGCTGCTGAATTTGCCAAACAGAAATATTTTTCCAGTTTGATATTTTTATGGAAGATGTGCAGGAAAAAAATGGAAGCCGTGTGTGTGTGTGTGTGTGTGTGTGTGTGTGTGTGTGTGTGTGTGTGTGTGTGTATCAGCTTGTACTTGTGATGTGTTGTTACAGTCGTGACTGACTCTTCATGATGCCATGTCCATGAAGTTTTCTTGGCAGGAATACTGGAGTGGTTTTGCCAGTTCCTACTCCAGGCACCTACAGCACCTGGTATTCCCTGGTGGTCTCCTATCCAAGTACTAACCAGGGCCAACCCTGCTTAGTTTCCAAAATCAGGCGAGATTGGTTGTGCTTAGGGCATCAAGACAGCTCAGCTTGGACTTACCTCCGCAATTGAGTAGCATCTGGTTCTTACACAAACAGTGGTCCAGGCAGCTTGCATTTGGGAAAGTCTTATAAGAACTTAAGAAGCTGTCTTATGGGCCCAAGCAACAGGAAGCCACATTTAGAATGAATATTAGTGGAAACTTCTTAATTGTTACATTAGTACAACAATGGAAGCAATGTCCTCGGGAGGTGCTAAGCACTCAAATGCTGAAGGGTTCAAGAGAAAACTGGACACTATCTGTCAGATCTGCTTCAATTCCAATTCCTGCACTGAGTAAGGGTTTGGACTCAATGGCCTTATATAAAGCAAAATGTGCTGCTATACCGCCCCATAGTGCTTAAAGCACTCTCTGGGTGGTTCACAATCTAATTATGCAGGCTACATATTGTTCCCCCACCCAGCAAGCTGGGTACTCATTTTACTGAATTCAGGAGGATGGTAGGCTGAGTCAACCATGAGCCTACTACCTGGGATTGAACCCCAGGTTGTGAGCAATTTTAGCTGCAGTACAAGCTTTTAAACACTTTGCCATGAGGCTCCTTATAGTCCCCTTCCGACTTAATGATTGTATTATCATTCTATTATTATATTCAAGCCAGCATTGACCACATAAAATAGCAGCTTCTGTCCAAGGTTTTAGGCAGGATTCTTGCCCAGTTCCACCTGAAGTCTCTTGGGGTTAGCTGGTGGTCTTCCATCCTGACCAGGATTGACTTTGATTGGCTAACAAAATTGACTATCGAACAAGATGGGGTGAATTCAAGGTGGTCCAGCTTTCTTGTGTAAAACTTTTACGTTCTATAGGGTTTTTTGTTTCTATTGCTGGACCTTGTAAATACAATTCCACAAAACAAAAACTACTCTTATTATTTTCTGTTATACAGCACACAGCATGAGCAATTATGGCAGCAAAATACTACAATTTCTGCACTAAAGTCCTTGATGACAGCGTCAATACCAAAGTTGCTTGTAGAACCGCAAAGTTCATGTGTCCTTCTGAATTCAGATTCATGGAGAATCCAAGATAGCTTCTTCAATTGGGTATCCATAACATAGAAGGATCAGTGCCACAAACAGTCTTCAAAACCCTAGAATAAAATATCAGTTCAGTTGCATGTACATGAATTCACTGGGTGATTTCACCACCACCACCCCAACACACACATACAGAATTATATAGACTAAGATCGCAAAGGCCATGGCACCCTAAGCGATAACAGCAGGTCCAGCCATTTCAGCTCTCCTGCTCTTTCTGATTCAAAATCTCTTACTCACAGCCCTGCTATTTCTTAGTCCCACCTCTGTGGGATTAATCTGTATTTCACGGGTTGTACTTGCAGCCAGGCTAACATACAAACTCACCTAAAGTCAACTTGACCTCCTATGGGGAAGGCATATCCCCAACTGGTGATGCTTCTATAATGGTGGCAAGATGTTTATGACTGCCATGTGGCACCTTAAAGACTAGCACATTTTATTTAGCATGGGTTTCTGAGAAATACAACCATCCTCATCAGATGGAGTCCCTGAGAGCTTAGGCCAAATAAAGCTGGACTCTTCTAAGGTGCTGCAACACCTATTTATCAAGAAAGACCCAAATGGTTTTTATCTGGTAGGATCTCTTAGAAGAACCTATTGGTCTCTCTCTCTCTCTCTCTCTCTCTCTCTGTGTGTGTGTGTGTGTGTGTGTGTGTTGCATCGTTATAGTCATGACCAACTCTTTGTGACCCCATGTCCATGGAGTTTTCTTGGCAGGAATACTGGAGTGGTTTGCCAGTTCCTACTCCAGGTGACTACAGCACCTGGTATTCCCTGGCAGTCTCCCATCCAAATACTAACCAGGTCCAACCTTGCTTACCTTCCAAAATCAGGCGAGATCGGATGTGCTTAAGACATAAGCAAAAGACAGACAGACAGGAAGCACTATGTCTGTGTTATCTTAAGCCAGCAGATAACTCATATGTAATACACACTTTTTGGTATTTTGCTGGCTAGTAGAGATGGGCACAAACCAAACCACAAACCAGAAAAACGATGAATTTCTCTGGTTTGTGGTTCAGTTTAGGGATCCCAGTTTGATGAAATGAACCATCAAACTTTACGAAGAGACTTAGCTAACAGGCAGGCACAAATACACAAGCAATGTATTTGCAAGGAACTGGACCTGGTGCCACTTGGGTTGGTGGTGGTAGCAGCAGAGGAGGCAGCAGTGACTTTAAGACAAGATAGGAAGGTGACAGAGGCAAGAGGGCAAGGAGGGAGCTATCCCCCTTTTGTCCAGCACAAACCTAAAAAATGAAATGCAAACTGGTGTTTTGGGTGGTTGCGAACCATCAAACCATGAGCCATTATGAACCACTCCTTTTCTGTTTTGTGCCCACCTCTACTGGCTAGCTGTCATGTGGCTGGACACATCACTGGTAGTTCACTTGACTACATGCAATTAGAACATTATAGGCTACACTGGAACAACATGCAATGGTTGTGCAATTGTCCTTCCACCTTCGGGATTCTGTCCTTCTTGTTTAGGTGAAACAAACAAACATGTCCCTCATGCTCTTCAAATTTCTGCACTAGGGATGTGTCCTATGGGTGACGGGGACACACTTCCAGCTGACTTACCTAGGGAAAAGCCTGTGGAACAGGGCAGGAGTGAGTGGGCACATCACCACAAACTTCTGTGGGATACCTCTCTGCTCTGGTCATGAACTCCCCTTAATCCTAATGATATATAGTCAACCTCCTACATGGTGGTTGGCCATATCAGTGGCATAGGGCAGTGGTGGAGAACCTTCAACACACCAGATGTTTTGGACCACTACTCCCACAGTTCTTTGTCATTGACAGTCTACGGTCAGAATTCTGGGAGTTGTGGTCCAAAACATCTGGAGTGCCAAAGGTTTACCACCACTGGCATAGGGATTACCTCTTGGGATGTTGAGAAATTTCCCTTTCCATCTGACCTCCTCAGGCAGAACTGATGTGAAAACTGGTCCTTTCAGCAGACTACCTGGATCTGGAAGGTGCTTGGTTTTTCTTTTTCTTTTCTTTTTTTGTTTGTTTTTCCAGGCTGCGCACAATGCCATGCAGAACCCAACACAGCATCCCCTGAACAACGTGAAGAATGGAAGCAGCAGCTGAGGGTTACATGTGAGAAGACTCCCCAAGCCCTGATGTTTGAGGTTTTCTACTCTGGGTTGCATGTCTCTATTTATAATCACTGGAGGTGGGGCGGGGGGAGAGATGAGATTTATTTTATTTTATTTTATTTTATTTTATTTTTATACCCCCCCCCCCCACCTTCCCTGAGGAACTCCGGGCGGTTAACAACAAGGGTAACACAAACCCAATAAAAAAGAAAAACCCAGTACAGCAATCAACACAAAATAGAGAAAGAAAAAAAAAAAGAAAGCAAAACGAGAAGATAGTCGAGAAGATCATGAGCAGGACGGCAACTCTGGAGGGGGGGGGACTGTTTAAAGGTCGCCAAATGCCTCCCTAAAAAGCAAGGTTGTAAGTGCTTTTTTGAAGGCGGGCAGGGACTGTGCAAGGCGCAACTCACTCAGGATATGGTTCCAAAGCGAGGGGCCAGCCACAGAGAAAGCACGGTTTCGGGTTACCGATTCCACGCCTCCCTGGGCGTGGCCACCCGGAGTGAGAGTGCCTGCGACATTCTAGTGGGCCGGGCTTCAGTTGATCTTTGGAAGATACGCTCCGACAGGTATTCAGGTCCCAAACCATGAAGGGTTTTGTAAATCAAAACCAAAACTTTGAACCTTATCCAGAATGAAACGGGCAGCCAGTGCAGGCGGGCCAGGGCTGGGGTGATACGATCATATCTGTACGCACCCACCACCAGCCTGGCCGCTGCATTCTGTACCTGTTAAAGTCTCCGAACAAGGGTCAGGGGCAACCCCACGTAGAGAGCATTGCAGTAATCAATCCTCGAGATTATGAGAGCCTGCACAACTGTTCTCACGGAGGCCTCATCCAGGTACATATGGATCTGAGCAATCTGACATAGATGGAAAAAGGTGGTGTTGGAAATGGCTGTCACCTGGGCCTCCATGGATAAGGTTGGATCCAAGATCACTCCCAGATTCCTGGCCCTGTCTGCAAGCTGGAGGTTAATACCCCCCCCATCTGGGGAAAGGGCCGCTGTACCCCACAGAGGGCACCCCAAAGAACAGAACCTCGGTCTTCTCTGGGCTAAGCACCCACACGGAGTGCTTAGCAAACCAAGCCTGTTGGTCCTAGCCCATTCCATGACCGCCTCCAGGCACAGATCAAGGGAGCGTATCGCCTCCACTGCAGAGGTGGAAAAGGAGAGATAGAGCTGCGTGTCATCAAAATATTGATGACAGCAGACTCTAAATCCCCTATTGACCTCTGCCAGCAGTCTCATATAGATGTTGTGAAGAGCATGGGGGAGATTGCTGAACCCTGGGGCACCCCACAAGGGAGCATCCAAGGAGGTGACAACTCATCCCCCAGCTGCACATGCTGGGGTCTGTTGCCAAGGAAAGATCGAAGCCAGCTAAACACAGAGCCTCCGATCCCCACCTCGGCAAACCAACCCAGCAGGATATCATGGTCGACGGTGTCAAAGGCCGCTGACAGATCAAGGAGGACCAACAGGGTAGAGCAACCCCTGTCAACCTCCCTGAGGGGGTCATCTTGCAGAGCGACCAGGGCAGTCTCAGTCCCTTGAAATGGCCTGAATCCAGACTGGAATGGGTCAAGGACATGATTTTTCTCCAGGAATTACTGAGGTTTTAGGTAAGAACACATGTACAATATAGAGGGATATACAGTGGTACCTTGTATAACGTAATTAATTCATTCCAAATCAAATTACGTTATACAAATTCTAATTTCCCATAGGAATGCATTGAAACTGGATTTAATCCATTCCAATGCAGCGCTAGTTTTTTTTTGGGCGAGGTGGACCCCCGTGCAAGTTTTAAAAAAACACAGTGTTTCCTTGCAGCTATGCCGCCCACATGGCCACCGACTTTTGCACCACACTGGCTCTTCGGCTTGAATGCGGCCATGAGCACTGCCCCTAGAGTCGGTCCCTACTAGGACCCATGTGCGGGGGGGGGACCTTTACCTTTTACCACAAAGCCGCGGCGGCTTCCCCCAAGCCCGGGACCTTCTCCACAGCCTCTTGCAGCGCTAAGGCACTGGAAGGAAGTTCGCTTTTCTCGGCCGTCTAAACAGCTCCCCCCTTGTCTTTCCCTGCCTGGACACCATTTTACCCCATGGTAGGAAGGCAGCAGCTGCAGCCCCAACGGGCGCTCGGGGTGGGGTGGGGTGGGGTGGGGTGGGCCTTCCCCCACCCTTTTCCCCTGCTTTGGCTCCTTACCTCGCTCGGAGCAGCTCCCCTCGCGTCATTGCACACCTCCGGCCGTTTCCTCGGCCTCCCGCGCCTCCCACACCCGCCCCATGGCACCACGAAGCGCGGCGCTTGTTTACCAACCAGCCTGCCACCACCCCAACCCCCCCCACCGCAGCTTGTGGCGCGGCACCAAACCCCGCCCCTTCCCGCCTCCTATTGCCCCGAGGTAGCAGACGCCTTTCCTCGGGCTTGGAAACGTACGCGCAACCGACCCCCCAAGGAGAAGCGAGGGCCCGGCCACAGGGAGCGTGCGGACCTCCCTCCTTCCCTCTTTCCCCGAGCGGTCGCACCTCTCTCCCCCCCCCCGCTCAGCTCTTGCCGGAGCCCCGGAGGCGCCCGGCAGGCAGGAGGACGCACCGGCGGCCCGCCCCGCCGGGACGAACCTCAGCATCCGCGGCGGCGGCAAGCGGAGGACCCCTGCACAGGTGCCAGGTAAGGGCACCCCTCCCCAGCTCGCCCCCCTCCGTGCCTGCCACCCCTCCCCTCCCCTCCCCTCTTTCCCCGACCGCCCCCCGTCCTCTTCCCGGGCAGCCGCAGGTGGATTTTTTTCCGTTGTACGGATTTATTCATTGTACAAACCCTCCGTTATACGAGGTACCACTGTATGTGTGTGCTGGGTTTGTTTTTCTTTCTTTGTTTTTGTTTTTGAGTTCAGGTGCAAAATATCTGTTGTTCACAATATCTGCACTTTAATTGGATTTGATTGTTTCTAATAAAAGGTTTTATATTGCTTGCTTTAGCGGGTCGTGTTGTGTGCATGTGTGTGTTTTTAATAAACTCATTTTGATGGTTTATGTCAATATGTGTGTATACCTTTGGGCATATAAAAAACAAGTCATGTATTTTATAAATAAATGTATGCTGTGTGGGGGACAAGATAGAATTCTGCTGAATTTAAGTCAGGCAGCATCCAGGAATTTTGATTAGGAATGTGTGAGCCCAGGTGGTGTTCAAAGCCTCTGACAACCAAACAGCCAATCACTTACCTTGTTCTGCGCCCACACGGAGCTGAGCTCCAACAAGGAAGCAAGCTCTAATGTCATCTTTGCTTCTCCATGGTGCTGGCCAATCAGGAGCTGTGCAAAGACAGGCATCATCCTGCCTCCCTGTCTGATTGGCCAGCACCATGGAGAAGCAAAGGTGACATCAGAGCCTAATTCCTTGTTGGAGCTCAGCTCCGTGTGGGTGCAGAACAAGGTAAGTGATTGGCTACTTGTGTGTTGGAGGCTTCAGAACACCACCTGGGCTCACATAGGTTCCAGTTCTGAAATGAACTGCCCATTCCTAATTTTGGCTGCCTGTTGGGGAGTTGGTTGAAAAACAGACTTATCAGGTTGTCCAAACTTCTGAGCTTGCTCCCCAAAACAGCCAAAAAGCATGATTCATTTGAAATGCGGTGCTGGAGGAGAACTTTACGAATTCCCTGGACTGCCAGCGCCAAAGCAAATCAAGCCTGAATGATCTCTGGTGCCAAAAATGTTGACATTGAGACTGTCCTACTTTGGAACATCATGAGAAGGCAGAAATGATAATAATGCTGGGAAAGGTGGAAGGCAGCAGGAAAAGAGGAAGACCACATTTGACTCCTAAAAGGATGCCACCGCCTTGAGTTTATATAAGACCTGGGCAGGGCAATTGAGGACAGGACATTTTGGACATCACTGATTCATGGTGGCTCCATAAATTCAGAGGCAACTCTCGCAGATAACAATGTGAACACATTTAAGAAGGCAAACAACAAAATAATAAAAGACTAAGGCTCAGGCGGATCACTTGCATCACTGGGACCAGCCTCCTGCCAAAGTGGAAAATACCCACCTAGAAGATCCCTGACAGTTGCTCATCCAACCTTTTTAAAAACACCCCTAGTGTTGAAGAATCTACTGTCCTGGGTGGCCATCCATTCAATAATAGATTGGCTCGAATGGCTGCCAAGCTCTTCCTACTATTAGCTGGAAACCTTGTTCCCTGTACTGTAATTTAAACCCATCCTATGGTCTGATTCTGCAGAGAATAAGTTTTCTCCCTCTCCCACATGATAGGCCTTCAGATATTTGACAGCAGCTATCCTGTTGCCTCCTGCTCTTCTCCAGAGTGAACATGCTAAGCTTCCTTGTAGGACTCTTGGTTGCCTTTTTCTGGCATGTTCAAGGTCTAAGTTCCAAGGTCTCAATATCCTTTGTAAACTGTGGTGTCGTCTGATCCCAAGACTTATTCTGGCATCAAATGTGGGACAATCCCAGGGCTCCCAATACTTCCCCGGCTTGAAAGGGAGCCTTTGGAACCTGAACAGGGAGAGAGGAAGCTTCCAATCATATTAAATTAAATATTACCAACACAGAAGATGATGTCATCCTCCTTCCATGGTGTAAAGATGTGCTAGGAGGACATCTGTTGGAGGTCTAATCTCACTTCAGATGTTAGCTTATGCACCTTCCGCCTAAAAGTATTGGCTAGCTTTTTATTTGTATTCTACTCTTCAGAATAACCCCTTTGTTGCACTTACTCTACACAGCCCTTTTATACCTTAGCTTATTTGTTCTAGAAACTCCTATTCAGTATGGGTTCCTTTCGCTTTGAGTATTTCTTTCCACAGGAATTTGTCCGGTTTTTCCATAAGTTGACTAAAATTAGCTTCCTCAAAGTTCAGAGTGCCTCCTGTGCAACTCTGTACACTCCTTTTCTCAGTATCATCATCATCATCATCATCATCATCATCATCATCATCATCATCATCATCATCATCATCATCAAGTCAGTTCTGACTTATGGTGACCCTTTTCAGAATTTTCCAGGTACAGAATACTCAGAAGTGTTTTACCCTTACCTTCTTCTCTAGATGTTCTGGGACTGTGCAGCTTGCCCAATGCTGCACAGGCTGGCTTTCCTCCCAGGAGGGGAATCAAACTCCCAACCTCTGGCTCAGCAGCCAGATCCAGGGGACTCTCAAGAGTCTCCTCCAACACCACAGCTCAAAAGCGTCAATTTTGTGGAGATCAGCCTTCTTTATGGTCCAGCTCTCAATTCCATACACCACTACTGGAGGTCAAAGTAGGTGCCTCTGGAAGCTGAGTCATGGCAACTGGACTTCTTTTCTTGAGAGATTGAAATGTTTCACTGCTCATCCAAACAGACTGATGACACCGTTTGGATGAGCAGCGAAAAGTTTCAATCTCTCAAGTAAAAGAAGTCCCGTTGCCAGGGCTCAACTTCCAGATAAACTCACCTGGATGACTGAGAATCTTCACAGAGTAGGTGCTTCCTAACATTATGTCTCCGGGCATGGAATAATTGGGCTATTTGACTAAGGAAGGCATCAGTCACCCTTTCATCTTTACCGACAGAACACAATGGACGGAAGGGTCTCCGTTCCAACTCAAAGTCCATCTAAGAAGACGTTTCCTTTTTGAATGACAGTTCCCAGAATCCCCTAGCCAGTTGGTGATGGTAAAGACTATCATTAGTCTCATCAGTAGCACCATCAGTGTTCTCCTACTCTCCAAATTTACTCCAGTGTGTTGGCTGATCAGACTGCAGTGTAGGGCCTGGGCCATCCTTTTCTGAGCTGGTGCTCTCCAGAGGGTGCAGTCTCAACCCTAGCCAACCAGTATGGCCTATTAATGAGAGCTGTAGTCTGACACATTGCTGGGATTTGGGGAGGGTGGGGGAGCTTTATTAGGGTCGAGAAGACAACAACACTGGGAGACAAAGCAAGTCAACTGTTTATGGAATTCTAATAAAGGTATAAGTGGAAGCGAATACTCCTGAATGTTCAAATCACCCATAAATATAAATCAATTACTTATTATTTCATTAAATGGAAGATGGAAAGACCTCATTCCTAGCTCTTTGTGTTTGCCTCCTGGGGTCTTAGATAGCTTTTCCCTGTCAAATTAAAAGGGAGGAAAAGATAAATAAACATGAGAAATTAAAATTGTCTAGGTGTGTAAAACAGAAAAACAAAGATGGGAGAGAGGTGTCGTAGATAGAAATGATGTTCTGCAATTATTACTGGAGCTAAGAGAAACAAAATTACTTGATCATAAATTCAGGATAATCTGGTTTTCTTTATGAGTTTCCATTTTATTAATGAAAGGAAGGCAACACCTTAGTGTACCCGGATGAATTAAAATGCCTATTTCAAGAAGCAATCCTCCATAGGGGTCTTTAATAGAATCTGCAAGTGATTCTGAAGCCAGATAATTTAGCTGCATTGAAGGCAATATTAATAGTGAATCCCGTCCCATATATCAAATAATTTGGAAGCATTCCAAGCAGGCTGTGGGCAAAATTCAAATGCCTAGCCTAGGGAATAAGGATGTGCACTCTCGTTGGACAATGTGGAAATATGGAGTGGATTGGGGTAATATGTTTGGCTGCCACTGCCATGCCTTTGGTCCCCATGTTCCTGACACGCTTTTAGGTCACATGGTGTTCATTCCAGGATATGCGTCCCAATCTGGGTTTGGGTTACCGAGTTATTTCCTTCCAGTTCAATAAGTGGCCAGATCTTCTTGTTGACACTGTTTGACAAATGTTAACTGACACATCGACACACATGGCATGCGGGGGGGGGACCTAAAAATATTATTAAAGGACACACATGGTGACAGTAGCTTTAAAAAATTGTGATCAGATAATTCACGCATGCAGCAGTGCAACATTTTCCCAAAAAGATCCACAACAACAAAAAGTAGATGCCTTTGGCCAAGCAAGAAATTTTCTGCGGTTATCACACTTGCTGAGTAAATGATTTGCTAACGACCATGCATCATGGGTCTCCAAATTTAAATAGCAAAATCACAAGAGGAGAGCTGGAAAAAATGTTGATATGACCATGGCCTAAGATACATTATGAGAAAATTGAGCAGGCACCAAAGGAGGAATAGACTGACAAACTTTGGATAAAGCTCAAGTCTAGAGTTGGGAATGAATCAGAAAAGTGGTGGTTTGTTTTGATTTGCGATTCGTCTAGGTTGGCAAATCAACAAATTTATGATTTTCCCCTGATGAATCGATTTGCCAATTTGTTATTTTTTTACTTGGAACTCCTATAAAATTGCCCTCGGGGGAACCTAGAGAAACCATAATTGCCAGAATACTTCACCTTATGCTCCTCTACATCCTTCATTTGGTGAAGTTTGGGTTCCAAATGTTATGTACTTCCAAAGAAGGCCCCCCAGGAAAGTGTCCCTCAGGCAACTAGAGGTACCAAAATTGTTAAGAAGATGATCCCAACTCTTCTCAACCATCTCTCCAAATCTGATGAAGATTGGGTTCCAGAATCGGAGTTATACACTCACAAAGTGGGGGCTCTGGGAAAGTGCCCTTTAGCAACTGCCTTAGGAAATCCCAGTCTTCACCAAATTTTGGAGGGATTGTAGAGGAGAGTCAGAGGAAGCTACCCTGTAATTTGGGCGACTCTAGGTGCCTTAGGGGCCATTTTATTCCTCAATGAATTGACAAATAAAAATTGCTAAAAAAAATCATCACTTCTTATTCACTGGATTTACTTTATTCATATGAATACGAATCAACACATTAGCAATTTTTGAATGAATTTTGCAATTTGTTTTTAAATTCGTGCCTATCTGTACTCAAGTCCCTTCCTGCACTCCCATTACCGAGGAGTAAGAGATGGTCCCAGCAAGGCCACGGTCCTGTAGCAGATGTGTTTCTGGTTTTTCAAAAACCAGCTGTGAGAAGTTTGGTCTCCCAAGGAGTTTCCCCCTTCATTTTACCAACATTGTTGGCAACACTAAGAAGGACAGCATCCTTCCACTATACTTTAAGGGAATTATAAGACTATCCCGTTTGCTGATGTCTTTGCACCTGTCCTTTAACCCTACGTCCTTCACATGCTTGCATCACAAGGTGGGAAATAAAGAGATCATTGCCCCAGTGGTCAAAATAATTGCTGACCATTCAGAAAAAAAGAGATATGAGTTTCTTCTTTTGCTATTAGATGCCATGATTACTCACAAGTAGCCAGTTTTTTCATGGGGATAAACTGGTCTTGAAAATTCTATGGTAACTATATACTACATTTTAAAACTGTATTTTAATGCCAAATGTTTTTATGAAGTATCCGGGGGTTTTGGAAATTTGTAATGGCTTTTTCTTTTTGTATGATTGGTCAAAGAACCATATCAAGAAATCCACCAACTGACTGACTGACTAACAAGGACTCTGTAGGTATGCGCATGTGTGCATGTGTAGCTCAATGCCTGAATTTTGTTTTAGGACATTAGGCTCTGTTGGCAACACACATACACACACTGCTTTGTTGGTAGAATGGTAACCGCTGCCTAGATGCCCTAAGCATACCCGATCTCACCTGATTTCGGAAGCTAAGCAGGATCTGGTTAGTACGTGGATGGGAGACCACCAGGGAATACCAGGTGCTGTAGGCGCCTGGAGTAGGAACTGGCAAACCATTCCAGTATTCCTGCCAAGAAAACTCCATGGACATGGCATCATGAAGAGTTGGTCATGACTATAATGACATATCAACACAGGATGGTAACCGTTTGTATCTCTCCATTTGCAGGAGTGGACCCAACCCAACCCAACTCCACCCAACCCAAATGTTGGCATGGATGCAAGCAAAGGTTTGAACTGGAGGGAATTATACAAGGATTGTGGGGACTACACTGACCACAAAGGAAAATGTGTAGGTAATTAAAAACCCAATGAAGGTTTTAACTTCTTGGCTCGAGAGAGTACTCTTCCTTTAAACAGCAGCGCCTAAAAAGTTCAGCATGGAATATGCAAACTGCTTTTTGACAAGGGACGGAATAAATTGCTTACTAAATTCCTCATCGATCCTTCCTGGATGCCAAGATGGAAGATCATCTCAAGAAGGAGAAAGGAGGTAGAAACGAGAGTTTTAAAAGATTCAGATGACCAGCTGTTTTTCTCTCCTTTCTGACTAATCTGAATAACAAATATAGCGAATGCGAAAATGCATTTCTCCCCCCCATACCCTTCTCCAAAGAAATGAATGCTTTAGGAAGGATGAGGAATGGGCATTAAAACCCGCTGAAAACCGAGAAATGTTTCAGAAGCCATATGGGGAACTGAGGAGGGAGGGGAGCAGGCAGAAAGAAAAACAGAGGCACATTTGATTTCCAGCTGAAGTTTCTGAGGGGATGATAAAGCTGACATATGGAATTTTCCTCCCGCTTTAAATAGGAATGGTTTTAATTACTTTTAATAGATTGATGGACATGTCATTCTTCAAATTTGTTTAATAGATAGCGATTTTATTCTCTCCTCTGTCTATAGCTCTTCCCGTGTGTCAACACTGCCTGGCCACCTTGAATTCATTTGCTTGGTATCTCTCTTAGGACAATCTTATTATCACATTATTATGCAATATTATGGGTGATTTGTGCATTTGTAGAGTGTCGCACGATGTAGGTATAGCATATAGGTCAGGGGTCCTCAAATTTTTCAAACAGCGGGCCGGTCCACCATGCCCCAGACACCACTGGGGGCCAGACCACAGTGGGTGGGGGAGCGGGGGACCTTGCCGTAGCCCTCCCACTTTGAATGCCCCACTAGCCAGCATGATGATCATCTGGGTGGTAGTTGGGGGGGGTAGTGGGAGAAGTGACATAGCCCACTGCTTTGAACTGCCTCAGCAATAGAAGCAGCTGCAGAGGCTGGCTTGCTTGCAAAGCAAGGGGTAGGTGGGGGGGTTGCAATTGTTCCCGGGGGCCGGATTCAGGACCTTGGGGGGCCGCATCTGGCCCCAGGGCCTTAGGTTGAGGACCCCTGATATAGGTAAAAATAATAAACAAATAAACAGGTGGCTGGTGGGGGAAGGGAGGCTGGATTAACAGTGATTTGGCAAAGGACAGTCCGTACATGCAGGGCTCAACTGGAGATGAAACAAGTCTTCTCCCCAAATGTTGAGTTCCTGTCTGGATGTTAGCTGGGAGCTTTCTATTTTCTTTTTCTTTCTTTTCCACAGCAGCAATACACTTGACCAGAGCAAAGCCTAGCTTGGCTGGAGCCAGGGTTAGCAAAGCATCAAAGGCTTCCAATTTAGGCCCTTCTCTGAGATGCACTGCCTTCACTGTGTTTTTAAAACAGAATCATAGAATCATAGAGTTGGAAGAGACCTTGAGGGCCATCCAGTCCAACCCTCTGCCATGCAGGAACCCCCATCACAGGACTCCTGACAGATGGCCATCCAGCCTCTGCTTAAAAACCTCCAAAGAAGGAGATTCCACCACTCACCTTGGTGGCAGCATATTCCACTGTCGAACAGCTCTAACCACCAGGAAGTTCTTCCTAATGTATAAATTGTTCCCCCCCTAGTTTGAAACCATTGCCCCGTGTTCTAGTCTCTGAAGCCATGGGAAACAAACTAGTCTTCCCTTCAATATGGCATCCCTTCAAATAGTTAAACATAGCTATCACATCCCCTCTCAGCCTTCTTTTCCTGATTCCTTATGTGCAGAAAGATATCAATTGTTCCCCTGAGATTTTTCTCAGCCCTGTAGCTTGCAGATCAGCCATCTTTGCTTTGTAACTGGTCACCAAGAGTTGAACACAAGCTTTGTTTGTGAATCCGATTGCTCAGGGCCAAAGTTTAGAGGAAATCACATTGCTGTGAAACTAAGATATCATATAATGTGATCCCAAGAAACAGGAACCCAAGGAAATTGTTGGTGTCAGAGAATTGCTGAAAAAAAGCAAGATGCTCTTCTGGCCAGCTGGGTATGGAACAGCCATGAAGGCCATCTTCCCATCTCCAATCCTCATTTGAGTTGCCGGCGGCTGGAGGGCGCAGGGCAGAGGAGCCTGGGTTCCTGTCCAAACAGAGGAAGCAAGCCTCCTGGCACCCAGAGGCAGGTGAGTGGAGGTGCTGGTAAGGAGTGTGGTGAAACGGAGCCTTGCTACACCCGTGAATGGAGGCAAAGCACAATGAAGTGTTTCGTGCCCATCTCTAGTTAAAACTGCTAGAAACACAACAGTATAGCCCACAACTAGGCATTTGGAACGTATAACAGTTCTGTTCATTCCTGGCTGCCCCTACACTTGCTCAGGGAGAGGATTAGCCTCTCGGTGATGACCAGAATAATTAAATAATAATGGCACATCATCAAGTCAATTCTAATATGGCAGAGAAGAGAATGCTCAGAATTGGTTTCCCATTCCCTTCTTCTGGCAGCGCCATGGCTGGCTCTGATCTCAGGAAGCACAGTGGCAAATCCAACACACAGCCTCCTGCTCAGAGACCAGACACTTACTTAAACCACTGAGCTATCCAGCCAGTTTATAATTGTGTGCCATCAAGTCAATGTGGACTTATGGTGACCCTCTCCAGGGTTTTCTCTAAAAAGAATGTGAAGAAGTGATTTCCCATTCCCTTCTTCTGGGGGGGGGGAGTGTGCCCTGGGGCTGTGCAGATTACCCAAGGCCACCCAGGCTGGCTCTTCTCCCAGGAGGTACAGTGGGGGGAATCAAACTCCCAACCTCTAGCCCTGCAGCCAAGTACATAAACCACTGAGATATCCAAAACAGGTATTGAAATACAGGAATCTCTGTTGGTCTTCCTTATAACAGCCAGAATGTCAGAAATGTGTCCCCCCCCCCAACACTAATGCTGCATAGCTTCAAAGGGACAACTTTGTGTTCAAAATCACAGCCACTTTGCCAAGTCGAAGCAAGAGAATGTTGTTTTCAGCTGTTCCACTCATGAATAGTTATCAGGAAGGAATGTCCTCAAGCTAGCGCAAGCTGCCAAGGCAGCCAGGAACATGCAATATTTAAAAAGAGAATTCAGAAATTTTCAGATGTGAAAAATAATTACGGTCTTCTCTCTCTTCCTCCCCGCCCCACTGCTCTCCCTCCCCCACTTGACATTGATGTAACATTCCAAGAATTTAAAGTTGCAACATCATATTGCATTATTTGCTATCATTTATGGCCGGGACTCCCCCATTCCAGCTCACACTTTCCTTTTTCGGTACCCTGCTGAAAGTCTATCTATCTATCTATCTATCTATCTATCTATCTATCTATCTATCTATCTATCTATCTATCTATCTATCTACAGTGGCACCTTGAGTTAAAAAAATAATTTGTACCTCGGGATGCTCCGTATCACGATTCTTTTGGTAACACAGATCTGAATGGGGCATAATGCACCCTCGGAATTGAAGTCTTCCACAAAATTTTCATATATTGAGTTTTTCTATAGAGAACTTTCATAACTTGAGTTTTTGTTGGGGTTTTTCTTTTGACAGAAGTCCATTTTTTTGGATTGACTTCTTTCGTAACTCGATTTTTTCATTACTTGAGGAGATCATATCTTGAGGTACCACTCTATCTATCTATCTATCTATCTATCTATCTATCTATCTATCTATCTATCTATCTATCTATCTATCTATCTATCTATCTATCTATTATGCTGCCTTTATTCTTTAAAGGACCCAAGGTGGGTTACATCATTAAAAGACAACAATATCTCAATATAAAACCAGTAAGTCTCCAGATACTAACAGGGATCAAATTAAACACCACACCACAAGGCAGGAAGCAAAAGCAACATGGAAACACATTCCAAGCAGTAAGGCACAAAAATCTGTTCTAAAAAATCCACTCAGGCACCCAATCACTGAGGAAAAGCTTGTCTGAAGAGAAAGGTCTTTGCCTTCCTGCAGAAGGGCAGTAAAGATAGGGCCATTCTGGTTTCCTGTGGGAGGGAATTCCAAAGTCTGACAGCAGCAACAGTGTCCCCAACACTCTCCTGTGTCCACACCTCTAGAATTTGTGGGAGTGAGAGAGGGGTCTCTCCTGATGACCCTGTCACTCAAGCAGGCTCATAAAGGGAGACATGGCCTTTGAGAGAGCTTGGGCTCAAGCAGTTTGGGGTTTTATAAGTTAGAACCAGCATTTTGAATTCTCTCTCAGAAATCTCTTACAGCTCCATTAAGCTTTGGTTTAGCCCTTGGTGAACCAAATTCAGCCCTTGGGCTATATTTATTTACTGTATTTATTCAATGTATATGCCACCCACACTAAACAAAGGGTCTCCAGGTGGCTAGTTACAATATTTTAAAATTCAACAAAAATACAGTTAAAATGTTGTTGTTGTTCAGTCGTGTCCGACTCTTTGTGACTCCATGGACCAGAGCTCGCCAGGCCCTTCTGTCTTTCACTGCTTCCCAGAGTTTGGTCAAATCTATGTTGGTTGCATCGATGACACCATCCAACCATCTCATTTTCTGCCGTCCCCTTTTCCTTTTGCCTTCAATCTTTCCCAACATCAGGGACTTTTCCAAAGACTCCTCTCTCCTCATGAGGTGGCCAAAGTACTGGAGCCTCAGCTTCAAAATCTGTCCTTCCGATGAACATTTGGGGTTGATTTCTTTCAGGATGGATAGGTTTGATCTCCTTGCAGTCCAGGGGACTCTCAAGACTCTCCTCCAGCACCACAGCTCAAAAGTAGACATGGGCACGACTCGGCGAAATTGTCGTTTCCATTTTCGGTCATCGTTTCCGTTACGTAACGGAAACGGTAACGATAATTAAGCCGTCAGAACTCGAACTCGAACCGAAAAAAGAAAAATTTGGTCGGGTTTTTCATTTCCGTTTGTGGCATCGTGGCGATCACGTGATGCAAAGCACAGAAAAAGTTTTAAAAGTTTTTTTTTTAAAAAGAAATCCGACTCCCGACCAAAAAAACAGGTGAAAATATGCCTGCCTGAGGCTTTGCCACCTACCAGAGGGGTGATTTCTGGGGGGTCCCTGGCCTTTCCCCCCCTCTTCTCCTGTCCTGGGCTGCTTGCACCAGGCTGGGGGGGGGTCATCCTCGTCGTCTGTCTCGCTGCATGCCATGCGGGGGGGGATCCAAAATGGCGACCACAATTTTTCTTTTGAAATTGTGGTCAAAAAACACACCAAATCACCACAGAAACATGTGAAATTTATTTATTTTAAATGCCTGATTTTTTTATAGTAGCAGCAGTGGGTTTTTTTATAGCAATAAAACGTTGTATTGATTTTATTTTATTTTATTTTATTTTTTATTTTTTTAGACCTACCCATTTGGGCTGGGCATGGGATGGGACCATGCAATTTTTTTGAACCATTCCACCAATGGCATCGCCAGGTTTTTGACTGACACTTCTGGATGTCTCGGAGGGCATAAAAAGCCGAGGCACCTTCCAGAAATCGCAGTTGGGTGTATGGATGTGGTTGAGGGAGGAGGGCTGGCTGCTGGTGCTGGTGTGATCTGATCAAGATTGAGGAGGGAGGCCGGAGGCTTTAGGATTTAAGTAAGGCAGGCAGGGAGGGAATTGAATATAGAAAATAATTTCTTTGATTCCCTGCAGCTTTGTCTGCTGAAGGGAATAGCAGTTTATTCTTTATTTCTTCTCTGGCAGTTTGAGGATTTTTTTCTGATATTGAATAAAGGGGGAGGTTCGACTGGGAGTGGGAGGTGTGGATTTATTTTAAAAATATATTATATACTACCATTTATTTTCTATTTTCCCAACTTCAATTTGCTTGCACACCCACACATTTGGGGTGCAAGCCAAGAACAGAACCTCTATCCTAAGTGATATCCTAACTGCCCACTCGCCCATCCGCCCACGCCGCCGCCTGCCCACTCGCCCGCCCACGGCTGCCGCCCACCCATGCCCCCCGCCACCGCCACCCACCCGCACCTCCCCCCGCCGCCTGCCCCCCCACCGCCTAGGGCGCAAAAACACCTAGCACCGTCCCTGATTGCGGGACGCCCCTATGCTCTGGGAAGTCAAATCACGCTAAATTGTGGTGGAAACGACAAACGACAAACGGAAATGACAAATTTTTGAAAAATTTCGCAACAAATGGAAATGACCCAAAACGGACCTGTTCCAACAAACGAAAACTCAAAACGTCATTTTTTCTGGTCGTGCCCATGTCTACTCAAAAGCGTCAATTCTGTGGTGATCAGCCTTCTTTATAGTCCAGCTCTCACTTCCATACATCACTACTGGAAAAACCGTAGCTTCGACTAGGGGGACCTTTTTTGGCAAAGTGATGTTTCTGTTCTTTAAGATGCTGCCTAGGTTTGTCAGTTAAAATATGATAGCATAAAAGCTGTCTTCACTACCCACAATCCTGATGTGGACCTGTTTATCTCCCTCCCAGGAATCTTTATATTCGCTCTACCAAAAATGGGGTGACTTTATCCTCTTGACAGGACATGTCACGGTGGAACAATAGTTTGATTCACCCTAAGGTTGCCTCCCCTGTTCCTCATGAACCCCATTTTCAGGTTGCCTTAATACATTCATTAATATATCGCCATGTACGGGTGTGAAAACTGAATGGTAAAGGAAGCTGATGGGAAAATAAACTGCTTTGTTTGTAATGTGGTGCTGGAGGACAGCTTTGCGAGTACGCTGGACTGCCAGAAAGACAAACCAGTAGGTGCTAGAGCAGCTCTGGCCTGATCTCCGGAGGCAAAAAGGTGGAAGCTGAGGATGTCCTACTCTGGGGCACGTCAGGAGAAGGCAGGGCTCCCTGGAAAAGGCAACCATGCTAAGAATGGTTAGGAAAAGAGGAAGACTAGATGTGAGATCGACTGACTCCCTAAAGGAAGCCATGGGCTTGAGTTCACAAGGGATGATCAGGGATAAGGATGGATATTTTGGAGATTGCTCATGTATAGGGTCATTATAAGTCGGAAAGGCACTATAAGGAAACCTGAAGGCACATAGCAATAACAACAAATGTATCCATCAGCCCAACAGACTTAGGAAACATCATGGTTCTACTAAAATGTTTAAAAAACATTTTAAAAACAACTCCTCTGGAAGCTGATGGGAAGCTTTTTGTTTATGATGCTTAAACAGCTGAGGCAGTGAAGTGGGGGAGCCATATATGACCGTACTCCTACTGCCAGAACCAGCATCATGCTTTGAAACAGGTATTATGCTGATTAATATATTACATTTTCAAATGAGGGTGATGTTATCACCAAAACATCTTGTGATTAATTTCTAATGGGAAGCTTAGGCCTGTCACTTTAAAAATCACTTGAATTTGCTGTGTGGGTTCAGAGGTCAAGCATTTATCCAACTTAGCCGAGAATCCAAGCCAGTAGCCCCCCTCCTCCTGTGAAACAATAGCAGTAACCTGTTAATCCACCCTAACTTCCTAACCTCAATTACAGCTCTTGAGAAGGAGGTGATTTAAAAAATTAGTATTTCTCCACCTTTCCAATGAATAGGGGTCATTCTTCCTAAGGGAACGCAGTTTTGCAATGTTTCCGTGTCAAATTAATACCAATACTAATTAAAGGTGCCTGGACAGCTAAAGCTAGGGGTTTTTTTTTAATTCCCTTGAAAATAATTCTAGCTATCTTTCGGAGCAACACTGGAGATTTCCCACACATCCCCCAGGTTATATAGGGTTATCATGTTAATGCCGTTCAATTATGTCCCGGGGCAGGCCCTTGTGGTGTCAGAGGGAAAAGCAGGCAAAGAGGGGGAGAAGGTAGAAGTGCTTCTGGATCATCTTCAAAGCTCAGAATGAAAACATTTTAAAAGGTACATGCATTGCAACCACTGCTGTATTGACCATGCATGCAATTTGATAGGCCAAAAGAGATAAAGTGATATGTTCTCCGATTCCCTCTAGTGGCCAGTTCTGATAGTGCACTTTGGAAACAATATACAAAAAAGACAAATGGCAAACTCAAAGAATACTTCCCTTGCCACTTGATAGTAATAAGAGAATGGCCTGAAAACCCTAAAACAATTGCTATCAAACTATACTTTAAAAGAACAACATGGGGGGGGGTAGAGAAGCACTCCTCATTACATCTAAGTGACTTAGGTCACTCATTCCAGAGTGCAGGACACGTAAAAATGAGCACATTTTACAAGAAGCTAGATTTATGCTGAGTATCAGGAAAATGTTTGTAACTATTAGGAGTCCATTGAGGTGGTGAGCACTCTTTCACTGGAAATATTCAAGAGGAGATTCAGCAACGATCTTGCAGGTAGGTTTTGATTGGAACTTCTGCCATGTGAAAGGGGTTGGATGTGATGGTGGCTTTATGGGGATTTTCAAATATGTCTGTTAATTCATCGGGGTGGGAGGAGGAATCCTAAAATCACATTTGCCTTTTTTGCAGCCACCTTGCACTGTTGCCTCATATTCAGCTTTTGATGGAGATGTGTCATCGCCAGGCTTAAAACCGGAGTACTTCAAGGACCCGATGCAGGGGAGTGGTATCAGGAGACAGAGATCTAGTCTTGTGTGCTCCAGAGGCATTTGGTGGGGCCATTGTGAGATACAGGAAGCTGGACTAGATGGGCCTTTGGCCTGATCCAGCAGGGCTCTTCTTATGTTCTTATAATGTACAGCAATTCCAAGATATGTCTCACACAAGCTAAGTATCCCCAATCTTGTAAATGAGTGTGTGTGTGTGTTTTGTGGTGTGTGTGTGTGTGTGTGTGTGAGAGAGAGAGAGAGAGAGAGAGAGAGAGAGAGAGAGAGAGAGAGAGAGATGGATCTCCATGTCACCTCAAATATAGCTACCATTGGCTGCTATGCCTTCGACTCCACCAGCTGCCATTGATCAGCTGCCTTGACACATGGCCTCTACTAACCATGGCACTGCTTTCCACAGAGCCCACCTAACCTCTGGGGAATGGCAGATGCTGTCTAGTGAAGACAATGAAGATGCCACCAGGAGGGCCAGGGCAGCAACTGGTGAGGTGAGGATGACATTCTGCCTCAGTCAGCAGAAGACCTTGGGTCCCAACTAATAGCTGGCATGTCAACAGAAGATCATTCATAGTTAGAGATGGGCACCAACCTAAAACATGGTTGTCTGTGATGGCTCTTGCCTGGCCACGAACCACCACAAACCAAGTAGGGTTAAGAGAGAGGCTGGCACATCCACAGCTCCTAGAATCAAAGGCATTGCAATGTCTCTGAAGATGATGCCAGGGGAGAAGGAGGAAGAAATGGTGGCAGGACCAGGTTGGGAGCCAGTGAGGGCCATGGGAATCAGGTGGGGCCAACCAATTTTGCCAAAACAAAGCACTGGACAGGGAAAAGTTCAACACTTCATTTCAGCCAAATTGCTTGCATGAACAAATATAGCCCAGTTTGAGGCAGCGCGGAAAGAGACCATAATTCCCTCGATGGAAAGAATCCCTGGACGCTGAGAGGGAACTAGACCGGAGCGCCTCCTTTCAAATGAAGACACGAAGATCACCTGTCAAGTAGCTAGGTTCTGCGTGATGGTACTTCGACTACAGAAGCCAAATGCCAACCAGAGAGCAGATTGGTATGCTTAGCAACACAGTTTAATGTAATGAAATGCTTGGAATCTAGAAATTACTATATAGGCTTTTATATTTAGGTGAGACTGGTCTAAGTACTGTAAATTAAATTTTTATTTATTTATTTATTTATTTATTAGCCCAGTTTATAGTTCATTTGTTTTTCTTTTTGTTTTTTAGGGGAGGGGTTATAATTCAGTTTGTGTCCATTTCTATTTGTAGCAGCTCACCTTTTGAAAACCATAAGGCCCCAACAGATGTGATGCTAAATGTAGGCACACATTTAATGTGCTTGGTTTCATCTTTTCAAAACAGATGTGGTGCCTCTCTCCTATATATCTCCTCCCTCCACTCTCGTTGCTCCAGTGAAAATCATGACCCGCTCACTTCTCTCTTGGCTGTTGGCTGTCAGAGGAGGGAATACAGTGGGGTGAAAAGATTAAACACATTTCCTCAAGCACCATGATTCTAAATCTACCCTGCCATTGTTCATTTGAGAGAAAGCAGACCCATGTCTGTTTGGACTTGACTCAGCCTGGAATCATGTCAAAACTGTCTTTGCAATATTTGTATACTCTGTGTGCGTACACATGCATGTGTGTACATACACACTACGCACCACACACACTACATTTATCTTTCTTTTCCATAAAGATGGTAAAGTATTGAAATGTGTTGAAATCAGGAATGTGTGTGTGTGTGTGTGTGTGTGTGTGTGTGTGTGTGTGTGTGTGTGTGTGTGTGTGTGTGTGTGTGTGACAGAGAGAGAGAGAGAGAGAAATGGGAAGTACAAATGAAAAAGCATACTTCTTCACACCCTGATCTAGTGGACACAATCCTTGTATGACAACAATTTGCTATGCCATCTGTATGCAAGCTTGCAGAAATATGATGAATGGGAGAGAAAAAAATAAACAGGCTGTTTGAAGGAATCTGTTTGAAGGAGCAACCATTGGCACAAGTCCAACTGGGAGATGTGACCTGAGTTAGACCCATGGAATAAATGGAGCTTAGGTAAATACTGTCTCTACGGATTCAGTGGGTCCAACCTTAGGTGAGAGTAAACAACTGGATTTAGACCACTGCAAGATCCTTCCATGTTGGATAACAGAAAGAAGAAATGGCACAATGTCGCTCGCTTCCGTAAAATGGAAGATTACACACTGCACACAATGTTTTCTCTACACTTGTCACTGTTTGCCCTATGGTTGTGTTCTCTGTCATGGTCCCAGTCCTCTTCCTCCCATCAGTTACTGTCGTTAAGTGCCGTCAAGTCATCTACAATTTATAATGACCCTATGAATTATCAGTTACCAGCAGCTACTTGGTTCAAGACCCCTCAAAGTGGCGAATTCTGGGTAGCATGTCCATGGAGACCAAACCATTCTTATTTCCACAGGGAATGCAAGCATCACTGCCATATGTTCTCTGGTCCCCTCAAATGTGGGAAGAATCTGGTGATTTCACTGGAGCCACATGGACACTCTTCCTCTGCTTTGGCACGGCCAGAGAGATAACAACCTGCCCAAAGCCCATGAATGGCTCAGTCCCCTCTGCTTCTTCCCAGCATTGACATTCATAATCAAAGCTTTTTAGAATGATGGTGGAGGCCCTCATGATGGGATGTCTGGTCTGGTTCTAAAATGAGGTTTGGTCTTCATAAGAAGCTGCCGTATTTCTGGCAGAGCTTGGAAAGATGCATCTCAAAAGGAGCTCCTTGCATTATTCATGACGTCTTGGCAGGCAGGTTGGCATTATCCTCTATTGTCGCTTTGATTGCACAATAAATTACTCGCAGAACCTGTTATTAACCTGGTGCATCGCCATTAGCAGCAGAACAGAAAAGGACAGGAACATACACTCTTGTTAGCTCTAGTGGGCACTTCTGACATTGCACTTTGAAAATGTTTACACAAATACAAACACAAAAACCAAACAATATATCTCCAGTTATGCAGGACTGGTTTAAAAGGGGCATAAAAACTGAAAAATCGTAGTAAAATGCTTGCAAAAATGCTTTGAAATTGTCTTCTAAAATAGCATCTGAAAATAGTTATAAAATATCACAACCTAAAAGTTAACATTATTTTTACTTGTTACATTAACTTTAATGTATACTTGTAACTATTAGTTACATTTAGCCTCATGAGAATGTAACAAGTTACAAGGATTAACATTACTTTTTTTTGCAAACCAACTAGAGTGGCCTTGTAGACAGATGGGTGGTATATAAATGGAATGAATGAATAGTGACTTGTGGCTTTCAAGATCTGATGTCATCATCTGCCCCAGTCTTGTTTACTATGGTTAGCAGCATGTGAGGGGGTGCCACTGTTACCCCAGTGGGCCGTCTGCCCTGATCCCCCCAGTAGATCTGGTGGAGACTTCACTGACTGGGCATCAGGCAGCTGTAGAAAGAGAAATTCTAGGTAGGGATAAGAACCTTGAAGTCAATCAGCCACAACAGAATGAGGGGCCAGAGGCCAGATCTTGTTGGCATAAGCCTGGTTTAAAGGAGGAAGGGTGAGTAGAACTCCAACAGACTGGATTGGGGAAAGGTGGTAGAGGTGCATAATGGTAAAAGACCATGTGATGATGGTGGAAAACGTCTAATTCAGGTCGAGATCACTAAGGCATAAGAGAACAGGGGAGGCATGCCAATCTTCAGCCCATCATCATCATCGCTGACTCCCTGTAGGTCACAGAGGCCTTCCAGCAACCCAGGCCCCACCCTGATGCAACAAAAGTAGGAACTACCAAAAGGGGTGCCAGTGGCAAGAACAAGAAGGACCTGGGGAATGGGGATGCATCCAAGTGCTCAGCAGTGCCAGCCCACCTGAAAAGAAGTTAGCTGGCTGGGGTCATGCTGAAAATTATACCCCAGCCATTGCCTCTACACAGCTCTAGCCTCGTGACCGGAACCCAGGTTCAAGCAGAGACTGAATAGGATGCTGTAATGGCACCAAGTGTGGGTGACACGGGCAGATGTCTTGGGCGCAAAATTCTTAGGAGTTAACAATTTAAGACAAAAAAATAACCCTTGGCAAAATATTTAATAAGTAAGATGATGACAATGTGGGTAACTATATCACATTAAGTTTCTCCCTCCTTCCTTTTCCTTTTTATTTGTAATGTGAAGGATTGTCAGATCCCACCACCAAGTAGGACAAATGCTAAAAGAAAAAGAAGTACTGTCTAACAAGGCAGGATCTCATTATAGGTAGGGCCGGCGCTAGGTTTTTTTGTGCCCTAGGTGAGGGGCGGGGGTGGGGCATGGGGGCAGGATGGCAGGGTGGCGGCAGCAGCAGCAGGGGGCGGGGTGGCAGCAGGGGGCGGCAGATGGCAGGGGATGGCGACAGGCATGAGGGGTGGGCGGCGATGGGCGCAGGGGGCGGCAGGAGGACGGCGACGGACGGCGGTGGCCAGTGGCGGGGGGCGGGGGGGCAGCAGGCTGGCCAGCGCCCTCTCTCCGTTTTGGCGCCCTAGGCAACTGCCTAGTTTGCCTTAATGGACGTGCTGGCTCTGATTATAGGGCCTGGAGTGTGGATCTCTCTCCCCAGACGTATAGCAGGGGAGCAACCTCCTTTTCTGGCCTGCAGCTTGTGCCAGTCCCACCTGACAAAGGGCTTGCGGCCTGCCTTGTTGCTATGCCACCGGGATGGGGCGGGGGAGGAGGGGGGGTTAGAGCCAAGTCAGCTTCCCTGTGGACTGCTAGGATGGCAGGAGCCTGATATATTTTTGTACCCCATTCCCCTACATACTGGATATACTCGAATATAAGTCTAGTTTTTCAGCCATAATTTTGGGCTGAAAAAAGGGGGCCTCGACATATATTCGGGTCAATTACTTTTAACCACTGAGGCACATGCTTGGATCGGTGGCTAAAAGTCATTTTAAAACATCACACACCACTCCCCCAGCTCACAAAGGAGGAGCTGCCAGGCCCTGCTGCATTTCCCACCCTAGACTTATACTTGAGTCAATACGTATCCCCAGTTTTTTGGGATTAAATTAGGGGCCTTGACTTATACTCAGGTCGACTTATACTTGAGTATATACAGTATATACAGTAAAATCCAGTCTAATCAGCAAGGAAAGACCTGGCTTCACGAAAACTATGGCTGAGGAAGTCCCTCCCCACAGAGTCCACCCTGGGAGGGCACGGTGGCATTCATATAAAGACTGACCAAAATCACTATTATTTATTTATTTATTTATTTATTTATTTATTTATTTATTTATTTATTTACCACCTGTCTTCTAACAGAACTTCAGGTGGTTTACAATAATGCAATAAAAATAAAAGAGCAGAACAACAGTAAACATAATAATAAAAACACATTAATAACAAGCCAGCAGGCAGTCTAAGTTACTGGTCTAAAAAAATAAAAATAAAAAAGGTCACCAAATGCCTCTCTAAAAAGCAATGTTTTAACTGCTTTCTTAAAGGCAGGCAGGGACTCTGCAAGGCAAATCTCACTCGGGAGCTGATTCCATAGTGTTGGGGGCGACCATGGAGAAGGACCGACTCCTAGTGATTATTTTTTTGGGCTTCTCTACATGCGGCCACCCAAAGTGAGAATGCCTGCAACACTCTGGTGGGTCGGCCCGCAGCTGATCTCAAGGAGATTCACTCCGCCAGGTATTCAGGTCCCAAGTGGGAGGTCCATTCCGTCTCCTAGCTGGAGAAGTCAACAATTGGAACTCTGCCTATAAAACATCTCCTATTTATTTATTTATTTATTTATTTATTTATTTATTTATTTATTTATACAATTTATATGCCGCCCACTACCCAGAGGTCTCTGGGTGGCTTACAATAGAAATAAACAACTAAAACAAAGCATTAAAATGTCAATTAAGATCATAAAACATTTAAATACAAAATACTAAAATTGCCATCAGGACCTACAATCTATATTATGTCAGTTAAAAAAAACTTCTGAAGCAGAAAGGTTTTTACCTGGTGTCGAAACATCAGCAGCATTGGCGCCAGGCAGATCTCAGATGGGAGGGCTCCTATGCCATTCAGCTGCTGACTCTCCCAATACAGGGTGGCTTTCAATTAATTAAATTGTAAAATCATCTTAGGACTGCAGAGCTGCTATGCATTTAGACCAGACTCTATCAAGGAACTCCCAACCTCCGACTCCACAGCTGAATGCCTAAACGACCAAGCTATCCAGATGTTCTACGTATCGCTTCCCCAACCCCAACCCCGAATAAGAGGGTCAAAACTGAGGATCAAACACAATGACATCGTTAGCATTTCGTTATAAGAAGACTTGTTTTAATTGATATGTCCATTTATCCTACCATTGCATGCCTCGCTCCATAGGCTGTAAAATCGCTTCCTTTCTCCCTTATTGGACACCAAGAGGTAAATGTGGCCTTTGTCTGCAAGTTTGAATAATCATTATGGAGCCTTGAAGGAACTGCATGCCTGGAAGTTAAATGCTGCAACAGTAGGAAATGTGCAATGAGTCATTTGACCCTGAGAAAGGAGGGAAGCATCCCCTTATTTGATGTTTCAGATCCAATGTGTTGTTCCCTCAAAAGACTTATACAGATGAAGTTCATCATTTCAGTCAGGTATGTTTGGACAGCAGCTGTATTAAGCCCTCTAACTTTCTCAAGAAATATTCAATTCAATTGAATATTAAATATTCAACTGAAGAGAGATGCATGGGACTGAAGAGAGATGCATGGGACGGAACTTTTAAGACTTTAAAATTACCTATTTTTTCTGGACTAGCGTTACAGTTTTACAAATACAGCCGTGTTGTTTGAGGAAACAACTAAAATACAGCTATGCAGGTTTTGTGGGGGCAGGGGAAATCCATTTTTTGATTTAGCCATGTCACCAATGTCACAGTTTCAAGGTTCACTCAAAAAGCAAAAACAGGAAAGTGTTCTGCTTATGTACTGCCCTATAGTGCTCAAAGTACACTCTGGGGGGTTCACAGTTTAATTACGCAGGCTACACATTGCCCCCTCCCAAGCAAGCTGGGTACTCATTTTACTTACCTCAGAAGGATGGAAGGCCAAGTCAACCATGAACCAGCTACTTGGGATTGAACCTCAGGTCACAAGCACAGTTCCAGCTGCAGTACAGCAGTTTGACCACTGCACCACGAGGCTCCTCATGGCGCTGCCTCCCATTCTTCCTACGTTAGTAAAATGCCCAGCTTGCTGAAAGGGCAATGTGTAGCCTGCGTAATTAAACTGTGAACTGCCCATAGAGTGCTTTGAGCTATGGCAAGGTATATAAGCAGCATGTTTTTTTTTAAAAAAAAGGAATTTATTTTTAAAAATAAATCTCATGACCATAGGTTCAAAAAAAAAAAAAAAAAAAAAAAAAAAAGGAAAGTGTGCTACTTATATTCTGACCCATAGTGCCCAAAGCACTCTCTGGGTCCTTTACAATTTAATTTTGCATGCTAGATACTTAGCTTGATACTCTTTGTACCAACCTCGGAAGTTTAGGTGGCTGAGTCAACCAAGAGCTGGCTACCTGAGACTGAACTCTGGGTCCTGAGCACAGTTCTGGCAACAGGACAGCAGTTTAACCATTTTATATTTTTATTTTTAAGTTTGTATACAGCACTTATTTTCCCATAGGGAACTCTGGGCGGTTTACAAAGAGGGCAATACAAACAATTAAAACCACCACAACAAACAATTAAAACCACCACAACAGGTAATACACAACAAAGAAAGGGGAGGAAAAAGAGAAAAAAGTGATGCCATGAGGCTGAATACAACACAAATTTCAGGTGTGTGTGTGTGTGTGTGTGTGTGTGTGTGTGTGTGTGTGTGTGTGTGTGTGTGTGTGTGTGTGTGTGTGTGTGTGTGTGAGTGAGTGAGTGAGTGAGTGAGAGAGAGACAGAGACAGAGTCAGAGACAGAGAGAATGAGCAGATTCACACATGTTTCTTACCACAAGGTGGCATCTCCTTATTTTTATATAAAAATAGCCAGCATTAACATAATTTCCTTAACTTTGTGCAGCTGGATGAATAAGAGTTCCCCCTCCTCTTTTTCATGGCAGTAATTTAAACAGATGTGCTGCTAGGTGACCATAAAGTTGAGCAGCACCTTAATGTACACACATGGTGACAGGTATTTCCCCCACACACACATGCACACAATGTGCCCACAAAATTCAGATGAGATAGCTATTCCTTAAATATATATATATATATATATATATATATATATATATCCCACTATTCCAATCTGAGCATTATGTCAACCAGGGGTTTTAAGCCACAGATCTCATTAGGCTCTTGTAGCAATGTGCTATCATCACGTCAAAAATGACTTAAAGAGACCCTGACAGGGTTTCCAAAGCCAGTGAGATATTGAAGTACTGGTTTTATCAGTTCCACGCACCCAGCGAGCTTCCATGGATGAACGGGGATTAGAACTCGCAGCCACTGAGTCCTAGTCTGTCTCTCTATCCACTAGAGCAGGCCTGCACAAGAGGTAGACTGTGGGCTACCTCCCATGGGTTCAAAAGTAGCCCGCTGGCCATCAATGAAAAAGTGAGGGGATACGTTCTCCACCCCTGCCTCCCCAATCCCAAGGACCACCACTGCCCCAGCAAAGTCCTCAGCCAAGTGGGACAGTCCAAGGGAGGCATGTGCATGGTCATATGCCCCTTGGAAGTGGCGATCTGCACAACCATGCATGTGCCCCCCTTGCACCCACCCATACCGGTTCAAGCGGGTGCAAGGGAAGCGTGTGCATGGTCAGCCTTCCCATAGGAATGCATTGAAATTTGTTCCCTCCAGAATAGATTAATTGATTTTCAATGCATTCCTATGGGAAACCCCTGCCCTACTTACAATTTTTTTACTTATGTGCATGTGCTTGGAAGAGATAAAATTCATAAGTAGAGGCTTTAGTGTAGTAGCCCTCAGGCACTTTGGGCTGGAAAAAGTAGACCAAGGCCTGTTCAAAGTTGGACAGCCCCGCACTAGAGCACACTAGCTATATAACATTTGGTACAGAGCCATAAACTGGGCAGCGGGAATAGGAGGGAGATGCCAAACTGAATAAGGATGACGTTCAGGACATCATTTAATAAAGGTGATATTAGTGCTGACACTAATATAGCTCTACTGAGCCCGATACCTAATGGAGTGATCATTTCCCAGCAAAATTCTTCACTGCAAAAGATCATAGAAATCATGGGAGAGGATCAGCATCTTGTTAGAGAACGCAATTTTAACGCTACACTTCCTGACCCAGCTTCTAAAACTATGCTCGTGCTTTCCATACATCCCTACATGGTTTTGATCAAGGCTGGATCAATTCCTAGGAAATTTGATTTCCCACAATGGAAGACAGCATTTGGACGCATCAGTGCCAGAAAGATTCTGCAATCCAGAATGAAGGCATAAAGACCATAGCTTTATCAGTTTGCCTGTTTTTGGTAAAAGGGGGATGGGTATCCAAGAGTTCTGATACTTTATGCAAGAGTGTCCCCACCAAGATTTTCACACAACTCATCTTGCATTTTCTGTTTCATATACAACATGCGGGGAACAGAACAACAAAAATGTAATGGTTTTAGTAGGGATACGGACTCAAGTTGTGAGACTCACTGTCAAGTCAGACTTAAGTCGCATTGAGGATGACTTGGACTCAACTTAATTTATTTAATTAATTTATAAAACCCTCCACGGCTTGGGACCTGAATACCTGGCAGAGTGAATCTCCCAAAGATCAACTGAGGCCCAACCTACCAGAATGTCGTGGGTGCTCTCATTTCGGGTGGCCACGCCCAGGGAGGCTCAGAAAACCATGACACATAATCGAGCCATCTCTGTGGCTGGCCCTGAGCTCTGGAACCATCTCCCGAGTGAGTTGCGCCTTGCACAGTCCCTGCCGGCCTTTTAAAAAGTCTTAAAGACCCGGCTTTTTTGTGAGGCATTTGGCGACAGTGAATTTTTTTTCTCTTGCCCTGCCATCATGCCAATTATTTTTCTTGTAGTTTTATAGTGATGTTTTATTATGATGTTTTACTTAGCTTATTATTGTTATTGTTCTTATTGTTTCCTTTGTTTGTATCCTTGTTGTAAACTGCCTGGAGTTCCTCCGGAAGACGGGCGGTATATAAGTATTAAAATACAGTAACACACCCCCCCCCCCGCCGATCGCGGAGGTTAGAGACCCACCACACCTGCAATGCATGAAAATCCACGATATGCGGAAGCAGGTAGGGTGGGGCCTGGGGGCAGGGGAGTGATCGCGGGCCTGTCTGAGAAGTCTTGGGGCAGTGCGCAGGCGGTGTTGCGGGATCTTACCTCCTGCCACCGCCTGCCCGTACCACCCGAGGCTTCTCGGAGGAGCGGTGGGGGAGGCGCAGAGCGACCTGATCGCCCCTGCCGCCCCCACCCATGGCCCCGAGGCTTCTTGGAGGAGCAGGGGGCAGCGCAGAGCGACCCGATCGCCCACACCCCCCACAAGGCCCTGAGGCTTCTTGGTGGAGTGGGGGGTGGCGTGGAGTGACCTGATCGCCCCCCACCCCCCCCCATGGCCCTGAGGCTTCTCGGCGGAGAGCGGAGGGGTGGCACAGAGCGACCCGATCGCCTCACGCGGCCCCCCACATGGCCTGAGGCTTCGCGGAGGAGCATGGAGAGGTGGCGCGGAGCAACCCAATCGCCCTCCACCCCCCCCTGCGGCCCTGAGGTGCAGGTACTGCGATCCCACGATATAGTGGGACCGCAGTACCTGAACCGTGAAATGGGCGGGGGGTGACTGTAAATAAATAAAATATAAATAAACTTGGCATTTTCTTTTTCCCAATGGCTCATATTTGAACTACCAGTCAATTCAGGTTGTTTATCAGCTAACAGTTTTGACCTGATGGCACATAACAGCAACAAGGAGTGGGAAATCTTGATATGGAACTGGAATGGGACAAGAATGACAGTTTTTCACATGTCCAGCACTAGCAAGGAATCCTGGGCTACCCTGAACAACTCCAACTCAATGGCCAATAAATGGAAAAGAGATCTCTATCTGTGTGCAATCTCCATGACTGGGAACTCCATTTTAGACTCACCATTTTAGGCCAAAGCAAAGTTCCAGCTAGAGATTGGTATAAGCTTCTGAACTGGCACCCACCCAGAGGATTCCTTGCCCTGCCCCCATCTCTCGTGTACAGCACAATAGAAATTGTTGTTGTTGTTGTTGCTGCTGCTGCTGCTGCTGTTACCAGAAATGGCAATGAGAAGGAAAAAGAGGCCATGCATTGTATTGCGTTGTATACTTCCATGATTTTAGGCACCAACTGAGGGGCTTGAACCAATCCCCTTTGGATACCATGGTCCTATTGTACCCGGTAACCCGACAGATAAGCTTGGTCCCCGTTGTCACCCTTCTCATACCCTTGTTCTACCAACCTCACCTTCAGCTATGTCCCTCATCAGGGATTGGGACTGGAGACCAAGAACAGTTGGGAGGCAATTTTTGACAAATTTTCATATTTGGCAATAAAAGCACCAATACAGAATTTCATCCACACAGACCCAAAGACCACTATCCCTTTTTCTAAGTAAATATACAAGCCACAGCAATACTTTCGCCCATGGCACAGTGTCTACTCAGAGTGTTTCTTCTGGATATGCATGGAGATTGGGACACCAACGCTTGTAGCTACCAGAATTGTCACCCACCGTGCTTTGTACCGCCAGGGATTTGTGGGTTCAGCAATGGATGGGAAAGCATGCAGAAAATCCCATCTATATCACAGAATGAAATAAAGAAATATGCCTCATTAGGCTCTACATATTATCTATCAGCTGGAACGCCTACAGTTCGCACATAGCACCAAACCAAGATGAGGCTGCTCATTTATGTTTCTGGAATAAGTAGCCTTTTATTCAGAAAACTGCTAAATGGCTTTTCTCCCATTTCAACGGTGAGGGGGGGGGAGCATCGTCAAACAGCAGTTAATGTTTCACCCTGGTTAAATGTGGGGTGGGTTCCCCCCCATTGTTATTTCCATTCATTTGCTCACCCTTTCATACACACCCCACCTTTTCCAGGGCCGTGCTGCAATTGTCATGACATTATCTCCCTCTTTTATCTCTCCCAAATTTTATCTGAAAAATAATAACTCCTCAGATATTCACATAAAATCTGTGCACTCTATTTCCATTTATGTTAACCATGCGGCATTCCCACTGGGCGAGCAGCGGCATTTTGACTCCCCTTGGGAGCAGTCACATTCCATCTGTCAAGGCTCTTAGTGCTTCCAAGGTGGCGTCTCTCAGAATACCCAGTCAAACCTCTTGAGTGTAAATTGGCAACATAAAAATAAAAAAGCAGGCGTTGTGCATTCCATGGGCTTGAAGCTTACTGTTTTCCTTGTTCTGTGCTTTGCTGGTGGGGTGGGGGTGGAGGGGGGAGAAAAAGTAATTTATTTTCTCCTCCTTTTCCATGTAGCTAACCAGACATCTTGTCTTGGTCTCATTGTGGCCTCTTGGTGTTTTTATTTATTTTTTTAAATGAAATCCATTACCTTGAGTTGTAATGAAACCTTCTCTGTGAGGAACCCTCACCCAAAAAGTCTCCCTGTGGTCTTCCTGGGGAGACCCAGCTCCAGAAACATTATTTTTGAGAAAATGAATTTTACCTCATAATTTTGCCCCCTCTCTACTGAAATTATATATACCATGTAGATAAGCACATCCAATCTTGCCTGATTTCGGAAGCTAAGCAGGGTCGGCCCTGGTTAGTACTTGGATGGGAGACCACCAAGGAATGCCAGGTGCTGTAGGCGCCTGGAGTAGGAACTGGCAAACCACTCCAGTATTCCTGCCAAGAAAACTCCATGGACATGGAGTCACAAAGAGTTGGTCACGACTGTAACAACACAACACACATGGACAGACTCTCCTCAGACAAATGGGCAGGATGGAACAGAATCAGGGTGTTTTTGCCAATCCTGTGGGGTGGAGCAAGGTGACTCTGTTGAACCCATGGGAGGGCAACAGCCCAATTGCAAACCTGCTTTGCCTAAGGCTGGAAAGATGGTTGGTGATTTAATTGAGGAAAAAAGATAATCAAAAGCAATATAGTAGCCGGACCTGCTGGCACCAAAGGAGGAGGAGGCAAGAAACAGACTTCATTGACTGAAGTAGCCAAGATCTTCCATAGATACTTCAGGCATTGAGGGAGGGATCATACTGTCACTGTGGGTGGTATATAAATTTCCATTGAAAAAATTCACTCTCATTCTACTGGCTGACTTTTTTTCTCACATGAATTAACATAATTTGGAGATGGTAGGAGGTCCCGGGGGCTGAGGATCAAACTATGAGGAATGTAGCTCCCATAGCCTTCTATGGGTTTTCTTGAGAAAAGGATACTAAAAACTCATTTTAAAAATAAATAAATAAATGGAGGAAGCATGGGGACCATGAGTGGTCCTGATCTAAATTGTATTTAATCATTAAAAATATATTTCTAGAGACTCCCAGAGGGAAACTGCTGAAACATTGCCTTCTTAGGCTGGAATCCTGCCATGTCATGTTACACTGTGGAAGGATTATGATGTCATTGGCCATGCCCCATTTTTCTTTAATTTCCCCAAACTATCATCACCAGTCAAATCATCTTTCCCATCAAAAGAGCAGATATTTGACTGATCTTGCTACTGGTGTGAGAACAGGCATGAAATAGGGAGCCTGATAAGCATTCGGGGTGGGGAGGATGTTTATTAGTTTGTCTTTCTGTTTTGCACTTAGGTCGTGGGGTACTGATTTAAGGCTCCAGTCTTTCCATGATGAAGTCTCTCTGTCACGCACACCTACCCATCTACTTGGGGGGCGGCAGGTCAGACTGCACATAGTGGGATTTACTTGCAAATATAATTGAACAGGATTGCATAAGACTGTACAGGTTCGCAAATCATAGCTCAGTGGTTGAGGTCTCTGGCTGCGGCATCAGAGGTTGGGAGTTCGATTCCCCACTGTGACTGTTTGACAGGGACTGAACTCAGTGATCCACAGGATCTTTTCCAGCTCTGTATTTGTTAGATGATGATGATGATGATGATGAGTAGGAGCAGGAGGAGCAGGAGGAGCAGGAGCAGGAGGAGGAGCAGGAGGAGGAGCAGGAGGAGCAGGAGTGTCTTTGAAAACAGGTGGATCGTGACCAGAGCCTGGGGGCATCCTTTTTAAATTTGAGATGAGGTGCACCCATCCCAGTTCACAAACTATACCCAATTAACACATCAGTCAGCTAAGGCTTAACTTGACAGTTCTAATGAGGATCAATTTTAAATGTCACAAATAGAGATGGGCACGACTTAGCGGTATTCCCGTTTCCGTTTCTGTTACTCGGTTCCGTTACTCTACGGAAATGGTAACGGGAATTACTCCGCCAGACTTCGAGCTCGAACCGACGAACGAACAATTTTGGTCTGATTTGTCATGCTCGTTCCTTGCATCGCGCGATTGCGCGATGCCACGCGGCACAGAAAAAAAGTTTTTAAAAGTTAAAAAAACCCGGTTCCTGGCCAAAAAGCAGGCGGAAAAATGCCTGCCGTGCCTCAGGGCACCTACCAGAGGGGTTGTTTCTGGAGGTCCCCGGCCTCCCCCCTCATCCCCCGTCCTGGGCTGCTCTGGTGGGACTCGCCGCAGGCTCGCAGCCAGCAAAAAGCCCAGTCTCGCCGCCGGCCGCCCGCAATTAAAGCGCAAGCAAGCGGCACGGACGGCACAGGAAAAAACTTTTAAACTCTCCCCCCACCCATTCCCGGGCCAAAAAAGCAGGCGGAAAAATGCCTGCTTGACTAAGGGCGCAGGGCACCTACCGGAGGGGTGGTTTCTGGAGGGGGGGTCCCGCCTCCCCCCCATCCTGGGCAGCCGGACTCGAGTCGCCATTTTGCCATGCCATGCGGTGCGGGCGGGGGATCCAAAATGGGGCGGCAAACGCAATATTGTTTTTGAAATCGTGGTCCAAAAACACACAAGCACAACAGAAACACGCGAAAATTTATAAACTGCCAGATTTTTCACAGTAGCAGTGGGTTTTTTCTTGCAACAAAATGTCTCTCCTCTCCTCCTCTGTCCTCCATTGATTTTATTTTATTTTATTTTTTTACACCTGCGCAATGATGGGCTGGCCGAGTGGCCAGCCATGTGGGAGTGGACAACCATGCAAATTTTTGGAGCCATCCCACCAGTCGCATGGCCACTTGGCCATGGAGACTTCTGGGATGTGCCAAAAAGCCCCCTAAAACCTGCCCTAGCCCTAACCCTAACCCTTGACTCCGTACCCATACGTCACAGACTGTCTTCTTAGTGGGTCAGAGAGGCACCCAGAGGTGCAACCCACTAGCCCACCGTAACCTTACCCGTCACTAGCCTAACCCTAGCCATTGCACTAAGCCACCTTAAAGCCAGATCAACTTGCTTGCATTGCACTACACGCAGCAAGTACACTTCCCTTCTGTGTGAGACATGGTGGTGCGAGAGCCTTGTGCAGGGAAGGCATGATTCTATCACTCTCACACTGGTCTCATTGTCTGCACATTCTGTTATGCAATATCCATATGGCTATTGCATAGCATTTTGCAGCAGCAGCAGGTGAGGAAGGGAGACCCCCATGTAGAGGGGTCTCTTGGAGCCTGCTTCCCCTTCCTAGTGGGTGAGGAGCCCACTTTCCCTTTATAGCGGGCCAGAGGAGGCACCCACCCCACAGAGGTGCCTCCAGGAGCCCGCTCCCCCCCAAAACCAGTACTAACGACAACAAAAAAACAAAAAAACGAACCGACTAATTTTTGCGAATTTTTCGCGAAAACGGAAACGAGCCGAAACGGGACCGGCCCGACTAACGACAACTCGAAAAAAATTTTTTTCAAGTCATGCCCATCTCTAGTCACAAATTCTTCAGTGTCATCAAATGCCTCCTCCGATATGATTCAGCAAATGATATAAATATAAAAACTACCTAAAAAGTGCATCTAGTAATAATTCATTAGTTATTTGGTTTCAGGACAAATGGCTTTAACAAGTAAAATTGCGTAATTGATCAAAGGGGCCCTAATTAACCGTCTTCAAGACTGCAAATCACACTGATTGCAAAAGGTGATAATTAAACAAGTGCTTAATTCTGCTGCCAAAATCAATAGGACTTAAAAGTGTATATTGGGTATGGTGCTATGAGAAGTTACCTTTCTGAGCTACAGCTGCCCAGAATCTCATACTCAGGAAAGACAAAATGTAAATGTCCTTAACTGTCATCAAATTTCCTTAACTGTCATTCCTTAAATCTCCTACACTAGCCCTTCGTTCTAATTAATAAATGTTGCAAGCAGCACACATCTCCTTATAGGTTACTTCTAATTTCTTTTAATTCATCAATGGAAAAACAATCTTGCATAAAGTAATTAATTTAATTCCTTCTGAGAGTGAGTCGTTGCTAGATAAGTTAAAAACTCCCCAACAATGGGGTTTGAAAAACAGCTGCAGCCATGCAAATTTTTTATAGGTTTAATTGAACATCTGTGCACTTTAATTGATTAATTTGAACAGATCAAAGGAAAAAATAAAGGAACTGTAGGTAATGTGAATTTAACAAACCAATTTTAATTTTTGGAGCACTCAGCTAAATTTTTTTGTCATTAATAAACAAAGCAACAAATTGCAGACAACAAATGATACTTGTCTCAATATAATTTGTAAAATATCCTAAATAGCCTAATCCATTGATTGCTTATGCTGGAGCATCTAAGTCAATTTAGTTGGAATCCTCACTCCAGTTTCTTATGTAAATTTCCTTAAAATAAATGATGTTTACTTCTGGTTAAACATGGTTAAGATTTGGGTGCTAGTCCTTTTGATTTCACTTACAGAACCTAACTTCATGTATAACCAGCAGACTTACTTGAGTATATGATGCATACATTCTTTTCATATGGAATATATCCAAACCATATCAGCCACAATCAATAAATATGGGGTTGTGCTTTACATTTCCAGGTTCCAGTCTCCTTTTTAAATAATTTCAGGGCTTTTTCACTTCAACATTCATCTTCATGCAACTACTCTCAGTCCTGTTGAATTCAGGGCAGCACTCTCTCACATCCAGTACTATTGTCTTGTCCAACGCTACTACTATTGGTTGGTTGGTTGGTGGGTTCATTCATTGGGGGTGAAAGTGCGCCTTTTTTGAAGATGAGATTCAAGCAGCCTGGGAATTACAGAGGCAAGCAGGAGTGGTGGATCGGATCCACCACCGTTACTTGCCTCGGTATCCTGCTGGGCTGTTCAAATCTCCTTCTTTGAACCTCCCCTCTTCTCCAGTTCATGGTGAAGGGGAGGAGGGGGAAGGCTCCACCCTTTTGAATTTGGAGCCCCACCAGTGAGGGTGCTTATGCAGTGCCAAATTCAAATGTGGGGGACAGGGAGCAGTGGAAACAGCGTGCACGCTCAGGCACATGCACACCCATACCTGTTGGGGACCCCCGTAGGGACGTGCGGCAGGCAGGCAGGAGCCCATGGGCTGTTCAAAGTTGGACAGCCCTGGTCTAAGAAAAAGAGCTTAGATGTCTGTACAACTCAGAGAAGTAGGAAGGAAGGAAGGAAGGAAGGAAGGAAGGAAGGAAGGAAGGAAGGAAGGAAGGAAGGAAGGAAGGGGGAAAACAAGTTCCAATTCACAAATTAGTGCTGAGCAAGCATAGTCACCTATTTAACACAAGGAGAAAAGCTCCTGAAACAAAAAAGTTCATAAGCCAAATCTTGCCTCGGCCACGTTCCCACTTTCCACCCCATGGTGAAACAACCTTTCTCTCCTCCTCAGCTTTGTCCACCATAAGTCCACCCAGTCTATTTGCTGTCATGATCACTGAGATCTTGCACATACAGTAATTTGAAGATTGAGACTGGTTGTCGAATGATGGAGCACTACACTTTGGAACCACGTTACTCGCGAGAGCAGTTTTCTCCAGTCTACCTGTATTGCCACTCTAGAGGACCGTCTTGGACCATTAAACCATCTTGGCAGCAGCACCACCACTTTGTTACCAGTGCCAGCTTTTGCTACACGTGCCGCCCTCCCTCCTGCCCAACGTTTAGAAGGCAGCTGAAGATGTTGCTCACATCTTCCAGTCGAACCGTTCTTGGCTTTTTCCTTTGTTTTGCACTCTTTTTCATGGAAACCTTCTTGGAGGTATGATTGGATCTTTCTGTATACCTTTTAAAATTATATTTGATGACGTGGTTGTTGCTGCTTGGTGCTTGTTTTCGTTTCATCCATACACTGCTCAGAATAGTGTGTGGTAGTAATGGGGTGGTATAATAAAATGAATGAATGAACGAACGAATGAATGAACATACGAACAGGCAGACAGACAAACAGACAGACAGATAAATAAATAAATAAATAAATAAATAAATAAATAAATAAATAAATAAATAAATAAATAAATAAATAAATAAATAAAAATAGTCACAACAAAGCAAACCGTCAGTGCATCTACCAGCCCCAAATGCTTCTCAGAACACAGGCACCGCTCTTGAGCTGCCAAGTGTTTTCTTCTGAAGTAAGAGAGAAACAAAAGCACAATACCCAACCGCGGCACGACACTTCATGCATTCCGTGTGTTCGGCTGCTCATAATCGGCAGTGTTCACAATTTATCATTACACCCAGTGACTTTGCTACCAATGTAGCAGAGTGGCCAATGAGTACAAACGCTCATGCCCGAGCATCTGGTCTCCTGCGTTTCCGACATTAGCACAGACATCAGAATCAGTGGACTATTGAATGCAATTACAGTAAGCGAGACAGACAATAAAGATTGATAACAGCTCCTTTTATCACACAGCAAAATGAGAAGGTGGGGGTTTTAAAGTATTGCCTTGCACTGCCTTCAGTTAACAATGATTGGGAATCCATGATTCTGTTGTAGAAAGTGGGGCAGGGTGGCATCATGCTACCGGGGGATGCCCCTTATCCTGAGCTGTTTTTCTTTGCTTGACAAATTATCAAATTGCAGGAAAAGTGAACCACGGGGTGTGTTGGGAGGAGAGTAGGAAGCACAGCAACAAGATATCATGTATTAATGATGAATATTTACTTAGCATTGTTCTACACATCGCACGCTGAGAGCGGAACCGTTCTTGTTATCTCAGGGGCGGGTTACAGACGAGTAGGTTCAACATTGCTATGTTTACGCTCAGTCTTCTGCCTACAACTCTTTAAACACAGACTTGCCCGGTTGATTTTGTGACTGGACCATGTGACTCGGCAGATATGTAATTAATAAAAGCCTCCACCGCGACGGAATCCTAATTATTTCCACTTCAAAGAAGAGCCAGCAGTGGTGGAGTGGACGAAAAACGCCGACGCAAACACAAAGATGGAAGCACCCATTCCTGGCTGCTAAGCCTCTGAAAGTACATGGCCTGAAAGGGAGGCTTCAGGATTTCAGCCTAAGAAATCTGCCAGACGGTGTGGATGAACAGATGGGCGGACAGACAGACAGACAGACAGACAGACAGACAGACAGACAGACAGACAGACAGACAGACAGACAGAGCTGGGTTTAAAGGGAGTTATGTCAGGGGTCAAATCCACACCTCCGAATTAACATGCAAAACCGATCCCCTAGATGGGAATCCAGTGCTATCTTTTGCATTCTGTACAGCAGGCATGTCCAACGTCAGGCCTGGGGGCCAAATGCAGCCCGTTTTTAAATTTTGAGCGGCCCGCGGCCTCTTCTGTCCACTGGCTCGGCTTGTCACTTATCCCTGCCAGCTGGCCCCTCCCCATACTGGATGGAGACATCAGCTTGCAGTTTTATGGTTTGCCTGCCCTCCCTGCCTCTGTCCATCCCCCAAGCCACCTGCCTAGCCTACCTGCCCTGGCTCTGTAGCTGCAGCATCCTTCCTGCCTCCTTGCATGTTATAGAGACTTGTCCAAAGTCTGGCCTGGGGGCCAAATGTGGCTGAATGGTAGGCCCCCCACACATTTTAACCTCACCACCAAATCTGGTGCTCCTTGCAAAAAGTTTGGACACCCCTGCTGTACAGGCAGGGGCATCCACATTTTTTTGTCATCTGTTCACAGGCTCATAGCAGTAGGCCCACAACTAGGGTCTCCGGGACAAACATGGATTCCAGGCCATCCCGCAGCAATAATGTGTACAAATATCATTTTGTCATGTCGGTGCCCACCCCTGCCCCTAGCATGGAACTTGAGGCAGATGCCCCACCTGTCTGCTCCTACCCCCCAGTTGCAGCTCTGCTTAGCAGTGGGAGCTGGCCCCTTCAACATCACAGGGCAACAGATTCACCTTGGATTTTATACTGAGCATTGGAGGGGCTAGTCAAGGTGCTGTATCCTATCCCAGTTAATTTCAACACCTCAGACAGCTGGTTTGTACAGCTAAAGCTAAAAGCCATAGCAAACGCGCCACACCTTTGTGACACTGGAGTCACAGGCAGCTGCTGTCTTTTCGGCCTTAAAGCATTAAGCTCCAGAGAAGTGGTACAAAAGCACCACCCCTGTTTTCAAATGCATTGAATGAGACCACTGGCACATGGAACAAGTGATCTGCTCTGAAGCAGTTATGGAACATTGGAGAGGAAACAGAAAGTAAGATAGTCCTGCTGCGTTTTTCAGTGTTGTATGGAGATGGCTAGGCTTCTTTCTCCCTCCTTTCTGAGAAGTCACTTCATCCTCCTTGCTCTGAATATCTAGATGTAGTTAGCGAGGGGCATTATGCTGCTTCCATCACAGATGAGCAGATACTGTAGACCAGTGGTTCTCAACCTGGGGGTCCCCAGATGTTCCTGGACTGCCACTCCCAGAAACCTCCACCACTCACTGTGCTGGAAGGGATTTCTGGGAGGTGCAGCTCAGGAACATCCGGGGACCCACAGGTTGAGAACCACTGCTGTAGATATAGGAGCCAGAGGTTCTATAACTAAGTTTAAGGCTCTTTCTCCTACACCCGTGATGGCGAACATTTGGCAGACCAGATGTTTTGGACTACAACTCCCAGAATTTTGAGCCTAAATTGCTAGTGATAAAGGACTGTGGGAGCTGTGGTCCAAAACATCTGGAGAGCCAAAGGTTTGCACCACTGATCTGTAAATTGATTTTCTAAGGCAACAAGCACGATGCAGATTTTCCAGGTTACTCCTATTTGGAACCTCAACACTAGCCTGCTGCCTTCCACTGTTATGCATACAAAACAGTCTTACAAAACACTATATATTGGCATGAATTAAAAAAAAAGAATTGCAATATTCATTAAAAATGTTAATTTGTCAATTCAAGAACAAGTGCAATTTGATGATGTTTTAATGATTTTTGATTTATTGGGCTATAATATGGCCCCCCAAGGCCCCTGGAAACATGAGATCTGTAGCAAAGGTTTCCTTGACTCTTCTCTACAAGGTGTCACCAAGCACTTATTGCCTCTAGGAGCCTTGGAGGCCATTTTATAGACTTTTAAAGTAAAACAAAATATGAATTTGCAAATTGATTTGTCAATTTTTCAGAAAGCAATGATAAATTATTTTTGTGATTTGTTGACCTTCACAAATCATGAATCAAAACAAATCACTATTTTTCTTATTCATCCCCATTTCTACAAGACACACATCTTCCTTTCTTGAGACTTTGAAACAAAAACAAATGATTATATCAGGTCTTTTGGAAGCAGGAGTAGGTGGCAATAAAGGTCTTACTGGCTAGTGTCCATAACATTACCAGTGTAATATGATCTTCATCCTTCCAACACCTGGTGTAGTTTTACAACAGATAAAAAGTAAAGTACAAAAACTACTGTGTAGTGGTACATCTTAAGACAAAAGCCTCATAAGACAAAAACACTCGTAAGAAAAAGGGAAAAAATCCCAGAATAGGAATGCTTTGTATGACAAAAAAAAATCCTGTGGGATGCTTCACAAGACAAAAAAAGTTCCACACGTACCCAGTGTGAAAAAACTCATTTTTTGTCTTTATTCCAGCCTCTGAAACGGATTAATCCATTCCCAATGCATTCCTTTGGGAAATGGTGTTTCATAAGACAATTTTTTTCATAAAACAAAGCAACCCATATCCTCTGGAATGGATTAATCCATTTTTAATGCATTCCTATGGGAACCCGTGTTTCATAAGACAAAATTTTCTTAAAACAAATTGACCCATAGAATGAATTAAATTTGTTTAAGAGGTACCACTGTACTTTACAATATAGTGTCCTATCACCCAACAGCATCAACTCAATAAAACAAGCAAGATGATGGCATATCAGAACAAAATATTATGTCATACATGGATATCTGATATTACATCAGTACCAATGTGGTCCAACTTTCTCTTGAATGTCTTCAGCATTGGAGCACTTCCCACCTCCTGAGGGAATTAGTTCCATTGTCATACAGCTCTAACAGTTAAGAAGCTTTTCCTGATATTCAGTCTTTTTTTTCCTTCTGCCAACACAGCCCAACACAGCTACTTATTTGGAAAATTAAAAAAACTTTGCTGTACCAGACGATTCACCATTATGAATAGTAACACCTGATGGTCTGGTTCTCCACAGCTTGAAGCCCCCTTTGAACTTTGGCAGCCATCATTTATCTCCACTTTTGAGAACCAAGCTAATCTACAAGGGGGAAAATGTGACAACTCAAGGGGCCACTTTCTGATTGGAGAAAATGGCTTCCAGCATCCAATGGCTTCCTGTCTTTCACAGGAAACAACCCAGCTAGTTACACTGGGTTAATAAACAAAGTGACTTTAAAGGCATTTCTAATGAATTCACAGGTGCCATGTTCTTGCAAATTTATTTAGGTCCCTAACTCTTATATTATCACAAAATCTTAGCTTCAGTAACCAAGAATATAGTGAGTCTTGGAATAAATAAGGAGCAAGTCTGTTAAAATATCACAAGCCTCAGCCCTATATTAGCACCTTACTTTATATGCCTGGTCAGTTTTAAAGAATGAAACCAAAGTCTTTGTTATATTGTCTCCCTCTGCACCCCCTCCCCGCAAGTTATATATGTTGAAGGATAAATTATTTAAAAATTAAAGCTATTTAGAATAATGGCCCTCCAAACACAAAGTATTTATTTCTCCTTTCAGCATCCAGTATTTATGGCATTGATTTTTTCCCTTTGCCATTTACTTAGTATTAGAATTTCATGGGCATCATCAATAAAAAATGAATTTTGATAACTTTCAAAACAGCTATATTATTTTTCCCCTCTCTCTTTTCATTTGTAGCAATTTTTCCCCATCCCTTCCATGGTATTATTGCAGTAAGCCAGTCATTATTTCTTTATGTTTCTCCTCCTTTTGGTTTAGTATTTCATTCCCCTTTATGGCACCCATCTCGTGATCACAAAGCAGGGGACTGGCGGGGGTGGGGTGGGGGGGGGGGGACACTGAAGCATTTTTTTTTATTTCTTTTACCCTTCGAAATGGCTGCGAGTGATTTAACTGTCATTTAATTTGATTCTTCTCTTCTGTCTGTGGAGAAATATGTTTAATGTACTGGAAATTATGTTAATAAGAAAAAGCATTATCTCATCTAATGAAATAAATATACAAATATTTCAAAATAAAATAAAGAGGCAATCTTTGGTGGGGGGGGGAGGAGGAAAATACACCGTCTCTTGGTTTGCATAAAATAACACCAATGAGGGGAGAAGATTTAATGAATGCCTTGAAAGAGACTGACAAACTGGCCCCAAAATTCAAAAGTGAAGGGGGAGGAATAAGAAAGAAGTGATTGAATTGTACCTCCTCTTATCAAATCTCCTTTTAAAAAAAATACACAAGCACAAAGGATGCAGAAACAAGACAAAAAACGGCTAAAGGTATTTTTCCTGTTCCTTCAATCCAGTTCTTCATTCCTTCTGGGCTGTGTCTGGTTTTTCCTCTCTGCATAACCTTACATTTATTGTTTAAAGCCTGCACTCTTCCTTATTAGGCACACACACACACCCCAATTATCCCAGACTTAACAATTTGTTTTTAGCACAAATCAAAATTGAATTTACGGTGCAGAACTCCGAACTGCTTTGATTCTGGGTAAATCGCAGCTGCCAGTAGCATAGCATGTCGCGTGCGGAAACCACGACTAGAGCAAAATTCACAAAGGTTAAATAAATAGTGGAACTGGTGAGAGCAGAACTTGCTGCAATTAAGTAATAAAACCATGACCACCACAACAGAGACACATAATTAGCAATTTAATTACAGGCATCAAAATGCTGCTAAAAGATGCCAATAACAAAAATGAAATCTGGCGTGACAAACAGAATTCGTTCCCTTATTCTGCTGTTCTAGATCTATGCGTGTCTGTGTGTTTTAATTTGTCATTTTTAAAAAAAAAATTGCCTAAGAATAAGGGTATATATTCTGCATATGTGTGAGTGCATGCAGCTACCCACATGCATGTGCACACAAATATTTTTTGTGTATTATATTCCAATCCTGTCAGTCTGCCAAGGATGTTTATCATTTCATAGTGATTATTTCTTGAGCTTGTATAAATCATTTTGCTCATTCTTCAGGAACCAAAAAGAAAAAAATGCAAGTTGTTGTTTGTTTTTGTTGTTTTAAGAAGGCATTGATGCTGCCCAATTAGCAATATTTCAAACAGATTCGGGGGGGGGGGAGAGTTCTCTCAAAAGATTGTGGCCAGATTACCAATTTCAGATTCATTTCTTCTCATCATAGTTTTATTTATTTATTTATTCATTCATTCATTTACTTGTTTGCATTTTGATATATTTCAATGGTCTGTATCCTGTTCCAAAAATGATTTCTGTTCCCCCAGAGGCCCCTCCGTAGTACATGCGATCCCACCATTAACAAAGCTGCTTGGATGAGTAGCGAAACAAACGATAGGAAGGCCGCACCTGGAGTATTGTGTACAATTCTGGTCACTGCATCTCAAAAAAGACATAGTGGAACTGGAAAAGATACAGAAGGTAAAATACCCTTATGAGGAAAGGCTAAAACATTTGGGACTCTTTAGTCTAGAAAAAAGGCACCTGAGGGGGGATATGACAGAGATGTACAAAATAATGCAGGGCATGTGTAAAGTAGATAGAGGGAAGCTCTTCTCCCTCTCATAAAATGCCAGAATTAGGGGACATCCACTCAAATTAAGGGTTGGGAGAGTGAGAACAGACAAAATAAAATAATTTTTTACCCAGCGTGTTGTTAGTCTGTGGAACTCCCTGACACAGGATGTGTGATGGCATCTGCCTGCATGCCTTCAAAAGGGGATTGGACAGATTCCTGGAGGAAAACTTCATCCCAGGTGACAAACCATGATGTAGATTGTGTAATCTCCAGGCTTAAAACTGGGGTACGTCAAGGGCCAGATGCAGGGGAGTGGTATCAGGAGACAGATATCTAGTCTCGTGCACTCTTGGACACATTTGGTGGGGCTTATGAAACGTTTCTATCTCACAAGAAAAGAAGTTCAGTTGCCATGACTCAGCTCCCAAATAACCTCACATGGATGACTGAGAAGTACCCTCTGTAGACATGATCCCAGAACCTTTCATGTAGCTCATCTTTCAACCCGTGCAGAACCAGATGTGTGAAAAGGAGTCTGGAGGAGGAGCGTAAACACTTAAGCAGCTTTTATGCTTTTAAGGTGTTACGGGTGTTAAGGTCATCAGGAGAGGCCCTTCTCTCCATCCCACCACCCTCACAGCTACATCTTGTGGGAACCCATGAAAGGGCCTTCTCAGTTGCTGCATCCACACTCCCTCCCGCTAGAGACCAGGACTGCCTCATCTCTGTTGTCCTTTCAGAAACAGGCAAAGACCTTTCTCTTCAGGCAAGCTTTCCCTGAATGATGGACTACCTATTATGTGTCTTTTATAAGAATCTATAGGTTCACATAGACTTTGTGCTTATATAACTACTTATAACCTTGTAGCTTTAATGTAATGTTGTTTATTAATGCTGTAAGATGTCCCTCAATTCCTTGTTCTCAATGCATGAACACGTCTCCCTCATTAGAGTAAGCCGCCCTGGGTCCTCTTCCAAGGAGAAAGGCAGGGTAAAAATATTCTACAATAAATAAATATATACATTTCCTTATGTTCCACATTCCCTCGACAGAATATTGTGCAATTTACAAGCCTCAAAGAAATAAAAATGGCATTTCTCGTCTCATCTGAAAAAATCATCTAGATTTTCAGGTTTTCCTCTCTATTACATCTACCAGAAATTATCAGGAATTCTCCCAGCCAAAATTTTGATGCCTGTAGCCAAAATAAATAAATAAGTAAATAATCGCAGGTCATCTGAAGAGTTTCAGCACACACACATCTGAGGTCAAATACATTCTTCCTTATAGCCACTGCAAAGGGAGAAAATAGATGGAGTTGCTGAATTACATCAGAACGACAAGGGGTTGTGGAAACAGCTTACCTGGCTCATTGTCTCTGATGTTCCTCCAACATCACAGCTCCTGGACCACTTTGGCCTCTGTCTGCACCCGGCTTTTAAAAACACATCTGTGGGAATATTACTTTTCAGGAACTATGACTTTCTGATCTCTCCTCTTTGACTCATAGTTTTCCGTACGGACATGACCGAAAGACTACTTATGGCATAGAACCATGTGGGACCTGCTGTGCCTCAATGATGGAGTGCACACAGAATGACAGAACCATAGCATTGGAAGAGACCTATGAGGCCACCGGGGGATTTCCCACTGTGATGTAGTGGATAGAGTGATAGAAGACTAGGACTCTGGAGAACAGGGTTCGAATCCCCGCTTGGTCGTGAAAACTCACTTGGGGGAGTAGAATTGTTAAAACCACTCCTGAAATATCTCACCCACTTTGAAAGTACTTAGTAGGGCCACTAGATGTTGGTTTCAATTTATTGGCAGAATGCACACATAAGGCCATCAAGTCCCACCCCCTGCTCAAACCATGATCTGCAAGGTACGCTAGTAGTTTGTCAGTTCAATTCCCAGACCCATTGCCAGGGAAACTACTCTGAGATAGATCATCTCCTATGTCCTGGATTCAATAAAATTGTCCCAGAACTCTTTTGTATGTGACGGAACTAGTGAATGTCTTGAACGTCTGTGAAGATTCTCAGTCATCCAGGTGCGTTTATCTGGGAGTTGAGTCATGGCTACTGGACTTCTTTTTTGAGAGATAGAAACGTTTCGCTGTTCATCCAAACAGCTTCATCGGTCTTGAACTACACAAATTAATTAAATGTAATGGTGCACTGCTTTTAGCTAAGGAACTAGAAAAGATCCTTAGGAGGGAGGTTGTGTCATCAGAGACTGAGAGGAAGCTCATCCACACTATGCTATTCTTGATTGTTATTGTAGTTATGCACAGACAGCGACTTGGAAAGGATTCATTTGAAACATGGTGTTGGAGGACAGCTTTGCAGATACCCTGGACTACCAGAAAAATAAACAAGTTGGTGCTAGATGAAATCAAGCCTGAGCTTCCTCAGGAAGAGAAAAAAGGTGAAACTGAGGCATGCATACTTTGAGCATATCACAAACAGAAAAGACTCACTGGAAATGCCAGACATATGGAGAAACGTTGGAAGCAGTAGATTGAAGAAGATTGAATGTTCAATATGAGGTGGATAGGTAGCTGCCTAGATGCCCGGCCTAAGCACATCTGATCTCGCCTGATTTCGGAAGCTAAGCAGGGTTGGCCCTGGCTAGTACTTGGATGGGAGACCACCAGGGAATACCAAGTGCTGTAGGTGCCTGGAGTAGGAACTGACAAACCACTCCAGTATTCCTGCCAAGAAAACTCCATGGACATGGAGTCATGAAGAGTTGGTTACGACTGTACTGACACCACACACACACACACACACACACACAGAGGTTCTATAACAGAAGCCATGATCCTGAGTTTGCAATACCTAACCAGAGCTGTTCATGACAGCGCCCTTTAGAGGCTGCCAATTCATAAGGTCACGGTAAATTGGAAATGACTTGACAGTCCCTAATAATAGCAACAGGTGTACACTTTTTAAAGGAAAGAGCAATAAACATATAAATGTGTGGAAGGAATTATATAAGTGTAAATAAGTACATGTGGGATTAAAAAAAAAGAAATAGAACAGATAGATTAAGAAGCAAATTTAGCTTTAAGAGACCTGTCATCACCCAAAGCTAAAACACAAATCCCAAAACCAGCTTGCTACGTCAGCTGACTTTAGAAGGAACAAGCACAAAAACTTGTTTATTTCACTCCTATCAGATGTACTTTTGAAGCTTCTGCCTGCCTCTTTCATGTGATTTTTAAAAGCACATCTTTTTAAAAATGTATTTAAATTTATTTGATTTTCCACCACCCGTATGCCAATTTAGGTACAACAACAACAACAACAACAACAACAACAGAGTTGTTAATCTGAATGTCTTTGAAGGTAGAGCCTTGGCAAGCCTTCATGTCTTCGGCTCTAACAAATGCTAGCATGCAAAGACATCTTAGTGCAGGATTGGTGATTTCAGTGTAATATTTGCAGAGCTTCACAGCTCTGACCTGAAAACCTCACAGGCCGATTAGGAACAAGAGTAGCATTCTTCCGAATGAAAGGGGTGTGTGTGTGACCTGTAATATCCTATCAAAAACATTGCCAGCCACTGAATGATGTAGGAGCCTAGTGGCACAGTGCTTAAACTGCAGTTGGCAAAAACAGGAAAATCCTTGTTTTCCTTAATGGGCAATCATATTGCACTTGTTGCACTCCAGGCTGTCATTTAGGATTTCAAAGGCCAGGAAGGTCCCTGAGTTGCTTTGGGGGAACCATATCACAGCGATATATTTTGCTGTTTGTTGGTATTAGCGTTATGGACTGGGTTCCTTGAGAATTGTACAGGGAAGGAAGCTCTGACAGCTTAACTATCTTTTTTTTCCAGCAATGGGTGGAGGGTAAGCCATGCCCCCTCCAACTCTTGGGGAAGTAAGGCTGAGGTCATCCAAGCGGGGTCTGAAGGAGGAGGGGGAGGAAAGGAGGGAAACAGTGAGTTACAGCTTGATAGGTTGGAAGGGATGTCATTCAATGGCAGCGGAGGCTGCTATTGGCTGAGGGTGCCTGTAGAGGGAATTTCTCTATGGCACCTGCAGTAGTGGCCTGACAAAGGGGGCTTGTGACGTCTTCCAAGCAGGGCAAGGGGTCACCACAACATTAGGGACTGCATTAAAAGGTTGCGGCATTAGGAAGCTTGAGAACCACCACTCGACACGATTCCAGCCATTTTGTTGTAGCAGATACTTGTTATCTCCACATTCCCAGCACACTGCCTCTTATTACGACCAAGCAGCCCTTATGAGACATCATGTTTACAGCCCAGTACCTAACATCTAGAAACAATGTCCAAGCACCAGATAAGATGGGAGACCACCAGGGAATATCTGGTGCTGTAGGCGCCTGGAGAAGGAACTGGCAAACCAATCCAGTATTCCTGCCAAGAAAACTCCATGGACATGGCATCAGGAAGAGTTGGTCATGACTGTAACAATGCCACACACACACACACACACACACACACACATAACATCTAGAAACAATATCCAAGCACCAGATAGTTGATGTCATAGGCCAAGGACAGGCAGACAGGCACATTCACTGGCACTGCTGCAGCCGGTGGGCAAACAATGTTGCACGGAACGCAAGCCAGCATCACCGCAGGCAGGACACTGTTCTGTCCACCAGCACTCGGGTGCCAGAAAGATTCCATGTGACGTTACTCTCTGACTCCAGCCTGGCTCCTTCGTCTGAATTGCTTCTAACAAACTGTCTGAGGCCTTCCTGAAGAGCCAACACTAAGCATTCCCCAGACTCGGAGACAACCCCCCCCCTTTGAATAATGCATTAAAACCATTGAAGAAGCTCAAAGAAACTTGGGCTCCCTTAACGCAAGCAACAGAGAGAGGTGGTGCTATTATTCTCTCTCGCTCGTTCGCTCTCAATCTCTCTCGCTTTTCCTTCGGTAGGAAATGACATTCTTTGAGCAAAAGAGTGTTTATATCATCCGTATACTTGTGGTTTCCACAGTTAAGTCAAGTGACAAGAAGAATGAGAAGCTGACACACAATGCTTGACCTAAATACATTATCTGGGCTTTGCTTATTTCTTAAGTAGGTCAGAATGGTCTCAAAAGTGCTTCGAAACTTGCTCCTGTTGTATCAAAGAGCTGGTTGTTTAGAGCAATATTAACTGATTATGAGAAGGGAGCGGAGGACAGAGAATATACTGTGTTTGTACTAGAGATGGGCATGAAATGAATTTTGTTTTGTTTTGTTTTTTCGTTTTTCATTTGATTCCGTAATGAAAGGAAAAACAAAATGACCCATCAAAGAAAAATGAAACAAAAAAATGGAAATTTTCATTTCGTTCTATTTTGCTTTTTGTTTTCCCATAGGAATGCATTGAAGCAATGTATTCCTTTGGGGGAAAGCTCGCAGCTTCCCCCCCCCCCCAACCATGTACCCTATCGGGTACGGAAAAGCATGGGATTTTTAAAGCAAAGCAAAGTGAAGTGTTCTGCTTATATACCGCCCTATACCACTTCAAGTAGTCTCTGGGTGGTTTCCAATTTAATTACAGTATGCAGGCTACACATTGCCCCCTCCAGTGAGGTGAGTATTCATTTCACTGTCCTCGGAAGGATGGAAGGCTGAATGAACCTTGAGCCGGCTACCTGAGATTGAACCCCAGGTCATGAGCACAGTTTTACCTGTAGTACAGGCATTTAACTACTGCACCACGAGGCTCCTTTTTTTTTTTTGCTATCCCAAGCCCCATACGCCAGCTGATCGGTACTTGGGGTGGCAAAAAAAGTGCTGACCGGCAGGGCCCCACGAGCCAGCTGATCAGTGCTAGTTTTTTAAAAAAGCACCGACTGTCCTCCCCGGAGCCTCCCACCGCCAGCTGGTTGGTGGAAGGGGGGAAAAACCCTGCCAACCAGCCTCACAGGGGCCTCCCATGCGCCAACTGGCCAGCAAGGGAGGGACACTGACGAGCTGGCCAGGCCCCAACAGTGTAAAAAAAGGGGGGGAGGAAAACAAAACAAAATATGAAACCATTTTTTTTTAAAAAAAATCATTTCATAATAAAAGAAACAAAATGGGGGGTAAGAAATGAAAAATGAAATGAAATGCCATTTTGCCGTTTCCTGCCCATCTCCCGTTTGTACTTCCTTTTGTTTTTACATCTCCCTTCCATGTAGAACAGAATTCTTCAGGGTGGGCAGGGGCATCATCCCACCCCAGAAGGGCATCAAAGTTGCCGTTCACACAACGATGGAGAGGTGGAAGAGCAGAACATGTGAACAGCCTCTCTTCACACCACAGGGATAGCTGTTATAATCTCTGAATCCAAACATGGCTGGGTGACTCTTCCTGCTTGCCAGACTGGCCATTATCATTGGTTTCAGGAGGGGTTCAGGTAGGCTTACTGCCGAATATGATTTGAATCTCATGGAATCATAGGACTAGGAGGGGCTTATAAGGCCATCAAATTTCTTTTGGTCCTTCCATCCACCCGTTAGTACCATTATAGCTGCTGCTATTCCATAGCAGACAATCTTTTTTACGCTTCTCCATTGTTTTTCTCTATCTACTAACCCTAAAAAAATATAGTCTATTTTTAGCTCAATCCTTTTCTTTGTAATTTCTGATAACCAATTTTCTACTTTCCTCCAATATGTTTGTATTTTCTCGCAGTTCCATATCATATGTGCAAAAGTACCTTTGGAAATATGATAAATGGAAAGATTATATACATGAATTTTTTCAAAATAATTGGATACAAATTATGCAAGAAGAAAACATAGAAGGGAAACATAGAATTCTAAAGGAGTGGGAGAAATATATAAATTGGATAAAAGGGAAGCCTGAGAACGAGAAATGGGCTAGACTATTCCATCATGCCTTAATAATGTTCAACATGAAAGGATAGTGAATTTCTGCTTGCTGGGGGGGGAGGGTTAATGAGGAAGGGACCAAAGGATGATGTAATGTTTTGGAAACTTGTAAAGACTGGAAATATATGCTGTTACTTCCTCAATTAAAAAAAAGCTTAAAAAATAAGGCCATCAAATCCCCCCCCCCCCCCGCTCAATGCAGGAATCAAAATCAAAGTGGATCTGACAGAGGGTCGTCCAATTTTCTTTTGACGGCCTCCAGCGCTGAAGTGCTCACCACCTTCCGAGGGTCTTAGTTTCCTTTGTCGTACTGCTCTAACAGTTAAGAAGTTTTTCCTGATATTCAGCCTAAATCTGGCTGCTTATAGCTTGAGCGCTTCATGACAGGCCCTGTACTCTGAGATGGACGAGATCAGATCCTGCCCCTCCTCTTCCAATTTCATAGCTGAAACCTTGGGAGCATTGTTCAGAACTTCTCAGGGGATGTTATTTTCTGGGAATCATAATACTCAGAATTCCAAGTATTATGCAGTCTTTGAGATTGCTTGGACCCAAGCCATTAAGAAAAGTTTAAGGAGAGGTAATATAACAACAAATGTTGTTGGCTCAGGAGTGGGTAATAATGTAATAGCAAATAGTGCAGATCAGTGTACAAGTAAGAAGGACCTTGGAATTCTGGTAGATCATAAGCTGAATTTGAGCCAACAGTGTGATGTGGCCACAAAAAAGACAAATGGTATTTTAGGCCGCATTAACAGAAGTAGAATTCCCAAAGCCCATGAGGTGCTCGTCCCCCTCTATACAGCATTGGTTAGACCTCAGCTTCAGTATGGTGTCCACTTATGGACACTACACTTCGAGAAAGATGCTGACAAATTGGAGCAAGTTCAGAGGAGGGCAACAAGGATGATCAGGGGGTTGGAAGCTGAGATTTATCAGGAAAGAGTAAAAAAATGAGCATGTTTAGCCTAGAGAAAATACTTGGGGATGATATGATAGCACTCATAAACTATATGAAGGGATGTCATACAGAGGAGGGGAAAGAGCCGTTCTCAGTTATCCCAGGGTGCAGGGCACACTACAATTGATTCAAGTTAAGAGAACCCAGCTTTCGGCTGAATAGCAGGAAAAACTTCCCAACTGTAAAAGCAGTATGGCAATGGAACCAATGACCTTGAAAGGTGGTGATTAGAGATGGGCACGGAACGAACATTTTTTCATTTCCGTAACCGTTTATCGTTTCCGTTACGGAACAAAACGACACACGAAAATTGTGATAAAATGCAACAAAACGAACAGAACCGCGAAAATTGTGGTTGTTACGTTTCGTTTCCGTTAATGGTGACGCGCAATGAAATGAGCTGTTTTAAATGTTAAAAAATGCCCTGGACATCTGTAAAAACACAGCAATAATTATTTATATTGTCTGATAATACCTACCGGGGGGTTGGGGTCCTTAAAATGTTTGTTTTTGTCTTCTCCCATCGCGATGTATTTTTCTTTGCCCTTTAAAATGGATGTCGCACCAGCCACAAAATGGAGGCAAGCCATGTGATGGGATCATGTTCAACCAATAGCATGCCCAGGTTGCAGACTGGGTGGGCAGGTCTGGCAGCCACAGAGGGCATAAAAAGCTCTGGCAGCCCCCGTCCTCCTTGCAGTCTCTGGTGGGAGTTAGGGTGGGATTGCTGTCTCTGCGACTCTAGCTTCAGTCCTGCAGCCTCCCTGTGTGCGTGTGTGCTGCGTACCTCTCAGTGAGTACCCTCCCTTGCAGTGCAGTCACTCTGTGGCTGCCTTGCACCCTGGGCAACGCCCGCCGCTGCCTTTGCAGCCTCCCTGCGTACCTAGTCTATACTGTGTCTCTGCCAGCATCCATTTTTTTTAGTGTTTTCCCTCTGGTCTGGGGCGTTGGGGGATGCCTGCGCACGGAAATGCTTTTAAAATCGCGCAAAAAGCGGGTAGAAACGACAAACAAAAAAACGAAAAACGGTAACAAAATTTTTCCAAAAATTTGCGACAAACGGAAACAAACCAAAACAGACCTCTGAACGACAAATGAAAAACCAAAACACCATTTTTTTGTTTCATGCCCATCTCTAGTGGTGAGTGCTCCAACACGAGGCATTCAAGAGAAATTTAGACAACCACCTGGCAGATCTCCTTTGAATTGAATTCCTGCACACAGCAGGGGGTAGGACTCAATAGCCTTTTAGGCCCCTTCTGACTTCTCCATTCTTTGATTCTGTGTTGTGGCTGTGTTAAATCTGGCCCCAGAGGGGATGGACTGGACATCAGCAGCACCACACATGATCATAGCTCACCTCACATGGCTTTTCAGGGAATGCTTTGGGTGACCTTTGAGCACACAGTGATTTTGTATTAATCTATATGTTTTGTTGGTACCAGCCCTTTCTTGCCGGATCCTGCTTATGTTATATGGTTGTTGATGTGTTATTTCTATTTTCTATTTTTATCTTTTTAATCTGTTTCCATGAGATGATGATGATGATGATGATGATGATGATGATGATGATGATGATTACTACTACTATTACTGCTGCTGCTGCTGCTGCTGCTGCTACTACTACTACTACTACTACTCTGTATTTTGATGTTTGGGGTTTGTATGATTGGGCAAGTTGCTCTATGCAACGTGTTGTACACCGCCCAGAGTTCCCGCGGGAAAATCAGGCGGTCAACAAATACAAAAATAAAATAAAATAAAATAAAATAAAATAAAATAAAATAAAATAAAATAAAATAATATCCTTCTACTTTCTTTTTACTCTTTCTAGAAATAGCAATGAATATAGGCATTGTTCTCACACATCTATCACTATCTCGATGACATCTTATCTGCTTTCTTGCGGGGGGGGGTAGAGAAAATACAATGAAATGACACATTACCTTTGTGTGTTAGATGAGAATACAGCCAACAAGGCATGGATGTTCCTGGAGCAGTCACCACATCCCTCTCCGTACCTAGGTCTACCTTGAGGCTCTGGGCTTGGTTGTACAAGTAAGGCCTTTATTATGTCACTACACAAACATTCTCTTCTTTTCCTCCGTGAGATGTTGTAAGATATGTGCTTGAGGTGGTTGGGTCAAGCAAAGACGATCCATTCAGTGTCTTTCCTTATTCCTTCCCTCCTTGCTTTCTGGCCCACTCTGTATTCTGTGTGGCTCCTTTGCACAGTATCGCTTCCCTGCAGGCATTAACGTCCCACCAAATTGCACCAGACGCCCATCACCCTCCACAGAAGAATGTGTGTGTGTGTGTGTGTGTGTGTGTGTGTGTGTGTGTGTGTGTGTGTGTGTGTGTGTGTGTGTGTGAGAGAGAGAGAGAGAGAGAGAGAGAGAGAGAGAGAGGGAGAGAATAAATAAATAGAATAAAGCACAACTACCAACTGCTTTAAGGGCAGCGTTCGTTTGCATATGGAAAACAATGAGAGGGGAAAGCAGTATGGTTGAGCTCTTTCTTTCCTTCCTTTTATTGCTTTGTTATTTCATCATTATTCACCGTGGTTTCTTACACCCCCCCTTCCCCCAAATACTTTCCTTTTGCCGCGTTTGGGTTTTAATGTAATGGCCGTTCCATAAAAAATGTTGCTTTTTAAAAGGTTTGCATATCATCCCATTTTCTTTTTCAACCCTTCAGTTACCATATGGCAAGCAATCAGGTCTGCAATCACGGGGTCCATATTATGTAGCGCATGATTTCGACATTATGCTATTACCCATCTGTTTCTGTGGAGAAAGACATGAACCCTCATAAGAGAGGTCAGTGGTTTCATTGCACACCGTATTCCAGAAATCTATCTCTGTTCACTTGAGATCACTTTTGTGATTTACTCTACTTGCCAGGCCAGACTCTTTTATTTATTTTTCTCTCTCTTTTTCTCTCTTTCTCTCTCCTCCCCCCCTTTGAAAAATTGAATAAAATAAAAATAAAAATACTGACAATCAGCACAGATTGGTCCATCTGTGTGCCGCCTTCGACTGTTTCTCCCTCATTCCGATACATTCACGAAAGAGACCCACTTCCCTCAAGCCTCCCTGCTTTTTCCTTCCCAGGAAAAGAGAAAAGGACCGCACTGCTTAATTTAATTTGTTCAGCTTATTAGTGAACAAAAGAAGGGGGTTGATCCCTCCAATGTTAATCAGTGCAACAATCAGGTGGCAGCCACCTATTCATTCATAAAACAGGATTAATAGAACTGTGTTTGCCTTCTCTGCCCAGTAACCCTGGGACAGATGTCATATAAAATGCAGTCATCTTTATGGGATTTATGATGGGGGCACAGAAGAGGTGGAAGAGACGGGGGGATGTTCAGACTGTACCAAATGCCCTTATTCAAGTTTCCTTGAGCTGTAAGGAAGTTGCAGTTGATGGAGCAGGTATAGAGAATACTGACAAAACTAATCAGGGCCTCTTTCACACAACCACTTAAATATGCCTTTTTCTTTCACTGAACTAGCATCTAAAGATCGTGCCCCATGGCCAGCCGCATCATCTGAACACCCCTCTTGACCACGCCCCCTAAAGTGCATCTCAAGCACATCTTCCTGCGCCACCGCTAGGGGTTTGATCAAATTACTTCACTTGCTGATGCACATTTCTGATGTGAAGCAAAGGTTGCGTGAACTCCCAAAAGCCGCATCTTCTTCCAGTGTCACCGGTTTTGCAGCAAATAGCTTTTCAAAATGATGCTTTGGTGCACATTTGACAAATGGGGACACAAAAAAAGAGGTTCAAAATGCTACTGTGGGGGCAGTAACTGTGCATCTAATGTCATGTGACCACTGTCAGAGAAAGTGTGCATTTTATTATCATCCGCATTTAGTCGTCGTGTGATAGAGGCTTAGATTGATTTGCCCTAATGGGACAGCAGGACAGGGAATGTGCATGCACATGAGAATTCTTGCCCTCTAGCGTAACTGCGGGACAAAGAGGGCTCTTTTTTCTCCTCTAAGATCACTGTGTATGTGTGTGTTGTGTTACAGTCGTGACCGACTCTTCGTGACTCCATGTCCATGGAGTTTTCTTGGCAGGAATACTGGAGTGCTTTGCCAGTTCCTGCTCCAGGCGCCTACAGCACTGTACATTATGCAAAATGCCTCTGCACAAGACCAGTCTCCCTTTCCTTTGGGAAGCAAGGCATAATCATGCACAAAAGGGCAAGAACCAAAGGGATGATTGACACAGAAGATGCAAACAACCCATCTATTGCTTATAACGCATTACAGCCTTGGCAACAAAGCAGCACCAAGGACTGTTTTGACCCAGTTGCTTTATTTGCACAAAAATGAATCTCGCCCAAGCTAAAATTCTCACTGGCTACCAGAGAAAAATAAAAGTTTTCTCCCTTTCATCTCATGCAGAAGTATGAGACCGACAAAACTTTACATCCCTGTGGAGGTACAAATACCAAATACGCTGAAAGCATTCTCTCTTCCTATTTTATAGACTGAGGAATTGGATTATTCCCACTTGCCATAATTCTGGTTCTTTGTTCATTTATTAGGTTATTATTGTATTTATGCATACCTGTGGGTTTAAAAAATACAGTGGTACCTTGCATAAAGGAAATAATGCATTCCAAATGAAATTCTGTTAAGCAAATTTTCCCTTGTACAAATTTCCCATAGGAATGCATTAAAAACTGATTAATCCCTAATCATGACCATTTTTCAGTTGTATGGATCTGCCCCATCTCCTGATTTTTAAAAGTGATTTCCCCCTATCTCCTGCAAATTTTTCCTTTAAGCAGATTTTCTGTTACACAAGCTGCTTGTTATACGAGGGTCCACTGTATATATTATTTCTGATTTATTTTATGTTCATGCTACTTTGAATGTAAACTGTCCAGGTAGAGCCCAACACTAATCAGCATGATATACAAGTGTAATTAATGGAGGGAGGGAGGGAGGGAGGGAGGGAGGGATGAAAAGAAAGAAAGAAAGAAAGAAAGAAAGAAAGAAAGAAAGAAAGAAAGAAAGAAAGAAAGAAAGAAAGAAAGAAAGAAAGAGTGTTTGTAGTCCACAGCCCACATCACAAAATGCAGCTTCATCTGACCCAACTCGGCTGCCATCCAGAAAGGTTTATGAACTACAAAATATATTAGGCTTCCACCTACAGTTTTCATGGTTGTGTTTACAAAGCCTTTTGCAAAAACCTAGGGCAGAATCATGTTGGTCCCTACCAGTCCTTGTGCAAGCTGCTGGACAGTTCCCAAGCTTGCACACGGAGGTGTTACTTGCCTACTGATGGAAGTTCATCAATTGGAAGGAATGAACTGGATTTCATGCCTAGGTTGAACTCCCTGGCCATGGAGAAAGATGTCCGTTTCAGAGAAAGGCCAAATGGGGAAACGTCTGTATTTGCATGGTCTGTGCTTCTTTGGGCCTTTTTACACGACCCCTAAGATCCGCTGGCCACTTAAATTCGGACCAGAGATCTTAGGGGTTCCTCGCTCTTCCTCTGTCCCCACCCCCCTCCGCACTTCCTGGTTGCTGGCTGCCTGAGGGAGGGAGAAAAAAGAAAGAAAAGAATGCCTTCTTACCTCCGTTTTGTTCCGGGCAGCATTCAGATCTCTTAAAGGGGCGGGGAGCAAAAAAAGAGCAAACGGAAGCCAGGAGAGCCCCGCACTCACTATCCTTACACCGGATCAAATATTTTTCACCTCCAAAAAGCAGGTAGAAGAAAACTGCTGTTTGGTCTTGCTAAAGTGGGCGGGGTCGCACTTAATTGTCTGCAAAGTCCGGAGCTGGTGGGTAAACATTTTTAAGGTCCGGACCTTGCAGCCATTTGCGGCGGAGCTTAGGAGTCATGTATAGATGCCCTTAGTTTGAAGAACTGGGGCATGATATCCAAATCACAGCTGCCTTTGCTATAACCCTAAAACAGCAGTTACTGGTTCCTGACTTCCATCTAAGAGAAGCCTGGAGAAATCCATCTTGCCAAGAACCTTTGGACTTTACATCTCAGAGTAACTTTCCTGGCAAAATCTATCATGGCATGAACGTCTGGAGTTTACAGTCTTCACTGTGGTCCAGCCTGATGAAGTGGTGCTTTGATCCACAAAAGCTCATGTATTGTATGATGATTTTTTTAAGTGGTCTCTAAAGGTATCCCCTATTACATTCCCTATTTTATACTCCCTTTCTTGGAAAATTTAATTTGGGGACATATCGTATGAAACACTTCCAAGCTCTGATACTATGAATCTGGCCTTAAGTCGAAAAAAACCTCAAACTTTGGAGATTCCTCGCTCATCAGAAAGACGAATATTGTACAAATGAAAGACTCAGCGTGTATACCTCTTCTTCAGCATAGGCTATACAGTAGCTGCATGTATATTTTGTAAACACAGTGGAAATCAATGAAAATGCGAAAGCATTCCAAGTCATGACTGGGGGAGAGGGAAATTACAGGCTGACAACCATTAATTACAGAATAAATGTTTTTCAAAAGCCAAAGTGATAATAGTTGGAAAGACATACAAGTACAGTTTGACCTACAGTTTTATTTACCACTTATCAGGCGAGCCGAATGTCACCGCACCTAGGCAAACAATGTGAAGGCATCACAGTGAAACAAAACTTAGCTCTGATTAATTGGAACGATTTAATCAAGGCATATGTATTTACAATGCATGAGCTGGAGCAATAAACAGATAGATGTTGGGATTCCATCTCTCTGCACTTAATTCAACAAAAATTAAACTAGGGCTGGCCTTTGTTACCTCTACATGGCATGTACGTGTGCAGCTATAAGTGCATCAAAACGTGCACAGAGTCCTTGTTTTACCTCTCTTCTCAGCCAACATGGACTATACATTACTGGTGATAAACAAACACATCTTCCCCTGTTCCACAACAATGCCAAATTGTGGCATTGGGGGAGGGTACAGGGGGGGATTAATTGAAATTAATTGGTAAAATTGGATTGGGGGTTTGTCACATAGGAATTTTGGAGAAGAACTGGGCTACTTCTTTCTAACATTGAGACCATGGGCAACATCAGTAAAACTAGAGATATCAAAACCTACCAATTTAATTTCTCCAAATCCATCTCCATTTTCTTCCAGTCAGGGGGACCAGTTCCCCTTCCCACCGGGAGGCTGCCACCATCGACGTCAGGGGACCGCCAACGCTGACATCATTGGCGATGGCGATGCCGGGGGAACCACTGACGCTGACACCGGGGGAACACCACTGCCGCCAACCATGCTGCCCAGGGGCCAGGTCAGCAATTTTTTATTTATTTTATTTTTATTTATTTATTTTTAAATTTTACAGCACCAACCTCAGGGACAGGGTGGGCGCTTTTTATTTTTTTTTTTTTTATATATATATATATATATATATATATATATATATATATATATATATATATATATATATATATATATATATATATATATATATATATATATATATATATGACAGCAACGACCGCAGCCCCCGGGCCGGGTCAGTGCTCCCCCCATTTTTAATTTTTTATTTTATTTTTAAAAGTCCCCAATGTCAGGGAGTTTTTGTCCCCACAGCTGAGAGGCAGTTTTATTCTTCTATCTTTTCCCTCCTGGCCCGCTGGCTCAGAGGCTGAACTGGCTGGCCCATGAACCAGAGAGATTTTTTAATTTTTTATTTTTTAAAGTCCCCAATGTGGTGTGTTTTTTTGTTTGTTTGTTTGTTTTGCTCCTGGCCTGCGGGCCGAACTGGCTGGCCCACAGACTGGACCAGCTGGCTGCTGGAATTCCAGGCAAGGAGGCTGGCAGCAACTGGACAAGGTAGGAGACAGGGGAGAACAAAGAACGAAATGAAATGAAACAGAAATTTCCATTTCGTTTTGTTTCATTTTCCTTTGATGGGTTGGTTTGTTATTCAAATAACGAATAACGAAACGAATTAAAAATTCATTTCGTGCCCATCTCTAGGATTGGTTGATTTCGTTCCTCCAGTTCCGAACGTCTGTTTTTATACCAGCTTTCCTTTCACTTTCTAGAATGGCAGGTTCTTCATCATAAGATTTCACTTCAAATCTTTTTGTCTTTTCTGGATGTGTCCTCAGTGTTCCCCTCTCTTTTATTCTCTCCTCCTCAGTGATGCATTACGCTCAGGTTCTCTGACACACTCCAATCCCCTCCCATGGCATTAAGGTGTGCATCGAAGAAGAGGGTTAAACAGAAAAAGAGGATCAGACATAAAATAGATTGACTCAGTGAAGGAAACCACGGCCTTGCGTTTGCAAAGGTCTGAGCAGTGCCATTAATAACAGAGGCCTTCGGAACATTTAAAATGGGCTACTATAATAAAAAAAAAGAATTCTAGGATGTGATTTTGGAGCAAACTGGTTTTTGAAAAAGGTTGCCATTGCTTGTTTCTACATGGAACAGTTTTTTTTTAAAAAATGTATCACTCTATATTATTTCAAGTGATTTCTGGTTTGAAAGATCAGGGTCGGTCAATGGCAGGCAAGACCCCCACCTCCCCTTCCCCATTCTAAACAGCATTGACCATTTTACCGTCACAATGCGGGCAACTCCTTGCTGTATGACTGGTTTAATTGTGGGCTGTAATAAAGGTCATAATTAATATCCCAACACAGACACTAACAAACAATTTTAAATTGCCAGCATAATCAAATGATGCAAACATCCACCAGCTACAAAAGTTCATTGCCGCAACTGACAATTTCTTAATTGTATTCAGTCATTCATGGAAATTTTATTAACATCGAACTGATGTATCCTGCCCCGTCTGTGTCCCAACACCAGGGATCTAATTTCATTATTTTCCACAAGATTTGCTTGACTACTGCCATGATTCTAATATTGCTTTAGTCCAGATGTTTATGCTATTTAAATGAGGAAGAAAAGGCTTTTGGGTAAACACAATTAAAGAAGTTTTTTTTTTCAGATTTAGTTTAACAAACTTCTTTTAATTAATGCATATAGCCGCAGAGTTGATGCCTTTTGCTTGTTTAAAAAAAATTAAATCCAATCATCCCCCTCCCCCTCCAGGTTCACCCCCTGCCATGATGTGAAAGTCACTCTGTGTGTATCGCCCCCTCTCCGATTACAACAGCCTTTTAATTTTTTTAAAGATTTATCTTTTTGTACTCATTAGAGGGAAAGATACTGGTGCTTTTCAAATATGTTTCCTCTTAAATCACATCCCATTTGATTTTTCATTACAGTAGTCCATTCCTTGGTGTAGTAATGACAACAACAACAACAATGACATCAACAATGACAACAACAATGACAAGAAAAACAACACAATGATAGCAGCAGCAGCAACAACAACAACAACAACAACAACAACAACAACAACAACAACAACAATTCTCATCAGGATTTTGGGAACAAGATCAAGATATTTCACACAGGATTACAAGGAGCTACAGATCTCGGAAATAACTGAGAGCAACAAAACATACCATTATTAGAAACAGCATATATACTACACCACAATTTTAGACATACTTAGGTTTTTGGTTTAAACATGTATCTGTTCTACTACACCAGTCAATGGTTTTATAATTTTGATTGACATCTGGAGGGAAAGCTGAGCAGAGAGGTGGCTGCATCTGCCATGGCAGGCAGCACAGTAGAGATGAGGGGAGCAGGGGGATGAGAGTGCAAGGGAAGAGGCTGAGGAAGAAGAGTGGACCAACACTCCAAACCAGCTAGGGCACTCCAGATGTTTTGGACAACAACTTCGCCAGTCCTTCGTCACTGGCAGTCTAGGCTCGGAACTCTGAGAGTTGTGGGCGGGGACAGTAAGAACAGACAAAAGAAAATATTTTTTCACCCAGTGTGTTGCTAGTCTGTGGAACTGCCTGCCACAGGAGGTGGTGATGGCATCTGGCCTGGATGCCTTCAAGAGGGGTTTGGACATATTCCTGGAGGAAAAGTCCATCACAGGTTAAAAACCATGATGGAGACGTATAACCTCCAGGCTTAAAACCGGGGTACTTCAAGGACCAGATACAGGGGAGTGGTATCAGGAAACAGATATCTAGTCTTGTGCGCTCCCAGACGTACCTGGCGGGGCCACTGTGAGATACAGGAAGCTGGATTAGATGGGCTTTTGGCCTGATCCAGCATGGCTCTTCTTATGTTCTTATGTTCTTATATGGTCCAAAACATCTGGAGTGCTGAAGGTTCACCGCCACTGAGCTTGGGGATCCTCGTGGAGTTCCTTGTCCCCCCCCCCCCACAGCCCTGGTGAGAAGAGCTGGGAGATACCCCCGAGGGTGGAGCGGGAGACTTCTTGACCAGGCAGCTTACAAGGATCCACATCATGTGTGACCATTAGCAGTTTCCCATGTCCTGCACCAACCCTGACCTCTGCAACATTGGTGGCAGAAGAATCAGATGAAATAGTTCCAGCAATCACGACAATAGATGGAGTTGAGTAGGGGGGGACAGTAAAGGACCACCTGGGTTTGAACTCTGTGTGCTGGGCATCCCTGACAATAGGAACACTGACTTTGGGGTTTAATCACCTTGCCTGGACAATTGGGATCAGGAAGATACACATGTATATCTCAGGGGATATGGCTCACCTATAAAAAGTTCTACAGTAAACAGTTTCCTTGGTATGTATGTATGTATGTATGTATGTATGTATGTATATGTATGTATGTATGTATGTATGTATGTATGTATGTATGTACTTATTAACCACCCAATTTCCCTCAGGAACTCTGGGCGGTGTACAACAAATTACAAAACAAAACAACTAGACCCCAAAAAACAAAACAGCTAGACCCCCCCAAAACAACCCACAAAACAAAACAAATCGAAAAAAGGATAAAATACAACAGCTCAAGCTGCTGCCCTGGGTGATGATGGCAACCTCAAGGGGGCTTTTTGATTCCCCTTGCTCATGGAGGGCCAGGGAAACCATATCATTACCAGGAAGGAGGTGGGGACAGAAAACACACACACACACACACACACACACACACACACACACACACACACACACACACACACACACACACACACACACACACACTGGTACCCTGACTTAAGAGCAGCTCGACTGAAGAGCAATTTGACTGAAGAGTGGAAAACTGTAGGCATTTTAACTGCCGCCTTACAAATTTTAGATATGGTCTGCTCGACTTACAAATAAATTTTCATTTTTTAAAAAATTTTAACTCCCCCCCCCCCAAATTTTTTGATAGGTACCCTGACTTAAGAGTAGTTCAATTTAAGAGCATGCATATATATATATATATATATATATATATATATATATATATATATATATATATATATATATATATATATATATATATATATATATATATATATATATATATATATATATATATTTGTTTTCGTAGATTTTCACGGGTATAGGTATGCATGTTAGGGTGGATTCGGGTTTCTTCCCGTGTAGAAATCTGGCTGTTTTGGCGACGTTTCGACGAGGTCTCACTCGTCATCTTCAGGCTGGTGTTCTGGCTTCTTTCTTCTTGAAGCAGAGCGTGATCTCAGTAGAAGTCCTTCTATAAATACTGCTGGGGGGGTGTGGTTTGCTTGCTCTGTTGCTGATTGTAGGTTTGTTTGTTCTTTTGTGATTTGCTGTGTGGCTGAGGTGATCGTTAAGGGCTTAACTGCTGGTGGGTTAGATGGCTGTTTAGAGACATCATGTGTGGGTGAGGTGCTGGATGTGTGTCTATTAGCCTTTTGTTTCTTAACGACTTGGTGATGGGTGTTCTGGCAGCATCCTGGGCTTTGGTAGAGTGGGGTCCTGTGTCTTGTGAATTCATTTTGGTCTGGCTGCGTGTCTGTGGTCTCCCAATGTTTTTTTGGCGTGTGTAAGTGTGCTCCATGTGGTGGCTGGAGTGGGGAGTAGCGGTAGATGGTGCAGTCGTGGTTTTGTTATTGGATGGTGGTTTCGTTTCATCTGTGGGAAGGGTCTGGGTTTGTGTTTGGTGTGGATGGAAGGTGGTGGCATCTTGTGTCCTTTTGGACCTGGTGTCAGTCTTTGTGACAGAGGCTCGTCTGTTGACCAGGGCTAGTTTCCAGATGTCTGGCAAGCGGGAGGTGTCATCACGTTTATTCATGTTGTTTGGGTGTTTCTCTATTTCAATGGCTTCCATGATTATTCGACTGTTGAAGTGTTCAGTTTTGGAGATGAGTTTTGGTTCTTTTAAAATCAATTTCATGACCTGTTGTTTTTATGTGCTGGAAGAGAGAGGAAGATTTTTCTTCTTTTTTGACTGCGTTCTTGTGTTCTGCGATGCGTGCGCTTATTCTCCTGTTTGTCTGTCCGATGTATGTGGCTGGGCAGACTTTGCATGGTATTTCGTAGACTCCTTGGTTTTCTAGCTCAATCTTGTCTTTGGGGTTTCTTAAAATGTTGGCTATTTTTTGTTCGGTGCAAAAGGCTGTCTTGATATTGTGTTTGTGGAGAATTTTGCTTATTTTGTCTGTGGTGCCTTTGATGTAAGGGAGGAGGGCAGTGCCGTTGTTCTCTTCTGTTTCTTGGTTCTTGGGGGGTGTTTCTTTTTGGATTAGTTTGGTGATGGTGTTTTTTTGGAATCCGTTCGCAATTAAAGCATTCGAGAGAGTGTGTAATTCAGTTTTTAGGTGGTCTTTGTCAGCGAGGCGTTTGGTTCTGGAGATGAGGGTTTTTGCTACGGAGTTGATCTGTGCAGGGTGGTGGTGTGATTGTGCATTTAAGTAGCGGTTTGTATGTGTTTTTTTCCGGTAGATGGTATGTCCTAAGGAGCCGTCGGGTTTTTTGTAGATTAGGACGTCCAGGAAGGGAAGTTGGTTGTTGGCTTCTATTTCCATAGTGAATTGTATTTTGGGGTGTAGGCTGTTGAGATGTGTGAGGAAGTTGTTCAGTTTGTCTTTCCCGTGTGGCCAGATAACAAAGGTGTCGTCAACATATCTGAGCCACAGTTTGGGTTTATGTTCGGACTTCTGTAACGCGTTGGTTTCAAAGTGTTCCATATATAGGTTTGCGATGACCGGTGAGAGGGGTGATCCCATGGGTGCTCCTTCTATCTGTTTGTATCTTTGTCCATTGTGGATGAAGTATGTGTTGGTTAGGCAGTGGTTGGTCAGATCTAGGATGTGCTTGGGGGGGTTGTATTTGTTGTGGATAGCTGTCAAGGCTTCTTGAATGGGCACTTTGTGTGAAGAGTGAAACAACATCGAAGCTCACGAGTAGGTCATTGGGTTGTAGGTCTAGTTTCTTTATAATTTCTATGAAGTGGAACGAGTTTTGTACGTATGAAGAGATGGATTCTGCATAGGGCTGGAGTTGTTTGGCAAGAAATTTGGCGAGGTTTTGTAGGGGTGAGCCTATGGAGCTGACTATGGGTCTGAGAGGTGTTCCTTCTTTGTGAATCTTGGGGAGGCCGTAGAGCTTGGGGCATCTGGAAGATTTCTCTCTGGGGATGATGCTTGGCTTGATTTCTTCACTTAAGGGTGAGGCTTTTATTTTGGCTTTGGTGGTTTTTTCCAGGTAGGTGGTGGGGTCTGTGTTCAAAAGGTATGTAAGCAGGGTCTTGTAGTAGGTTGGATAGTTTGGCTTGGTAGTCAGATGTGTTCATCACCACTGTGGCATTGCCTTTGTCTGCTGGGAGAATGATTATGTTGTTGTCTTTCCTCAGGTTGGTGAGGGCTTTTTGTTCTTCTTTGTGTAAATTGCTTCTGGGTGGTTTGCTGGAGCAGAGGATATTGGTGACTTCGAGTCTGATTTTGTTGGCTTCATCTGGGTTGATTTTGGTTAGGCTGGCTTCCACTCCGCATATGATGTTTTCAGTGGGGATGTGTCTGGGGGCGACTGCAAAGTTGAATCCTTTGGACAGGACTTTGGTCTCTGCGATGGTGAGTGTCCTGTCTGATATGTTGTGAACTGTTTGTTTCATGGGCTGCTGTGGGGGGTTGGGCTTCTGGCGTTTTTCCAGTTTGTGGAGTTTGTTGGTGTGTGTGTCTGTCTTGTGGGAGGTCTCTGTTTCAGCTCTCCAGGCGGCGAGTTGCTTGGATTTGTTCCAGAGTGTTGGGTGGATTTTTGTTGCTGAGTTTGAGGTGGAGAGTGAGTAGGTCTCTGTTGGTTTGATCTAGTAGGTATCTTTTCTTGTGTAGTTCGTTTCTGATTAGGGCTAGTTCTGTTCTTTTCAGGATCCTTTCGCTGGATGGGGTTTTTGAGTGGAATTTCAGTTGGAAGCTTGTGGGGATCACATTTTTATCTCGGCAGTTGCGTAGGAATGCAATGTCACATAAGATGGTGGCTCTTCGGACTTCTAGTTTCTCGTAGGTTCTGGTCAGCTGGAAGGTTTCCTCCCCGTAGAGGTCGGATATTTGTTTTCGTAGATTTTCACGGGTATAGGTATGCATGTTAGGGTGGATTCGGGTTTCTTCCCGTGTAGAAATCTGGCTGTTTTGGCGACGTTTCGACGAGGTCTCACTCGTCATCTTCAGGCTGGTGTTCTGGCTTCTTTCTTCTTGAAGCAGAGCGTGATCTCAGTAGAAGTCCTTCTATAAATACTGCTGGGGGGGTGTGGTTTGCTTGCTCTGTTGCTGATTGTAGGTTTGTTTGTTCTTTTGTGATTTGCTGTGTGGCTGAGGTGATCGTTAAGGGCTTAACTGCTGGTGGGTTAGATGGCTGTTTAGAGACATCATGTGTGGGTGAGGTGCTGGATGTGTGTCTATTAGCCTTTTGTTTCTTAACGACCTTGGTGATGGGTGTTCTGGCAGCATCCTGGGCTTTGGTAGAGTGGGGTCCTGTGTCTTGTGAATTCATTTTGGTCTGGCTGCGTGTCTGTGGTCTCCCAATGTTTTTTTGGCGTGTGTAAGTGTGCTCCATGTGGTGGCTGGAGTGGGGAGTAGCGGTAGATGGTGCAGTCGTGGTTTTGTTATTGGATGGTGGTTTCGTTTCATCTGTGGGAAGGGTCTGGGTTTGTGTTTGGTGTGGATGGAAGGTGGTGGCATCTTGTGTCCTTTTTGGACCTGGTGTCAGTCTTTGTGACAGAGGCTCGTCTGTTGACCAGGGCTAGTTTCCAGATGTCTGGCAAGCGGGAGGTGTCATCACGTTTATTCATGTTGTTTGGGTGTTTCTCTATTTCAATGGCTTCCATGATTATTCGACTGTTGAAGTGTTCAGTTTTGGAGATGAGTTTGGTTCTTTTAAAATCAATTTCATGACCTGTTGTTTTTATGTGCTGGAAGAGAGAGGAAGATTTTTTCTTCTTTTTTGACTGCGTTCTTGTGTTCTGCGATGCGTGCGCTTATTCTCCTGTTTGTCTGTCCGATGTATGTGGCTGGGCAGACTTTGCATGGTATTTCGTAGACTCCTTGGTTTTCTAGCTCAATCTTGTCTTTGGGGTTTCTTAAAATGTTGGCTATTTTTTGTTCGGTGCAAAAGGCTGTCTTGATATTGTGTTTGTGGAGAATTTTGCTTATTTTGTCTGTGGTGCCTTTGATGTAAGGGAGGAGGGCAGTGCCGTTGTTCTCTTCTGTTTCTTGGTTCTTGGGGGGTGTTTCTTTTTGGATTAGTTTTGATGGTGTGTTTTTTTGGAATCCGTTCGCAATTAAAGCATTCGAGAGAGTGTGTAATTCAGTTTTTAGGTGGTCTTTGTCAGCGAGGCGTTTGGTTCTGGAGATGAGGGTTTTTGCTACGGAGTTGATCTGTGCAGGGTGGTGGTGTGATTGTGCATTTAAGTAGCGGTTTGTATGTGTTTTTTTCCGGTAGATGGTATGTCCTAAGGAGCCGTCGGGTTTTTTGTAGATTAGGACGTCCAGGAAGGGAAGTTGGTTGTTGGCTTCTATTTCCATAGTGAATTGTATTTTGGGGTGTAGGCTGTTGAGATGTGTGAGGAAGTTGTTCAGTTTGTCTTTCCCGTGTGGCCAGATAACAAAGGTGTCGTCAACATATCTGAGCCACAGTTTGGGTTTATGTTCGGACTTCTGTAACGCGTTGGTTTCAAAGTGTTCCATATATAGGTTTGCGATGACCGGTGAGAGGGGTGATCCCATGGGTGCTCCTTCTATCTGTTTGTATCTTTGTCCATTGTGGATGAAGTATGTGTTGGTTAGGCAGTGGTTGGTCAGATCTAGGATGTGCTTGGGGGGGTTGTATTTGTTGTGGATAGCTGTCAAGGCTTCTTGAATGGGCACTTGTGTGAAGAGTGAAACAACATCGAAGCTCACGAGTAGGTCATTGGGTTGTAGGTCTAGTTTCTTTATAATTTCTATGAAGTGGAACGAGTTTTGTACGTATGAAGAGATGGATTCTGCATAGGGCTGGAGTTGTTTGGCAAGAAATTTGGCGAGGTTTTGTAGGGGTGAGCCTATGGAGCTGACTATGGGTCTGAGAGGTGTTCCTTCTTTGTGAATCTTGGGGAGGCCGTAGAGCTTGGGGCATCTGGAAGATTTCTCTCTGGGGATGATGCTTGGCTTGATTTCTTCACTTAAGGGTGAGGCTTTTATTTTGGCTTTGGTGGTTTTTTCCAGGTAGGTGGTGGGGTCTGTGTTCAAAGGTATGTAAGCAGGGTCTTGTAGTAGGTTGGATAGTTTGGCTTGGTAGTCAGATGTGTTCATCACCACTGTGGCATTGCCTTTGTCTGCTGGGAGAATGATTATGTTGTTGTCTTTCCTCAGGTTGGTGAGGGCTTTTTGTTCTTCTTTGTGTAAATTGCTTCTGGGTGGTTTGCTGGAGCAGAGGATATTGGTGACTTCGAGTCTGATTTTGTTGGCTTCATCTGGGTTGATTTTGGTTAGGCTGGCTTCCACTCCGCATATGATGTTTTCAGTGGGGATGTGTCTGGGGGCGACTGCAAAGTTGAATCCTTTGACAGGACTTTGGTCTCTGCGATGGTGAGTGTCCTGTCTGATATGTTGTGAACTGTTTGTTTCATGGGCTGCTGTGGGGGGTTGGGCTTCTGGCGTTTTTCCAGTTTGTGGAGTTTGTTGGTGTGTGTGTCTGTCTTGTGGGAGGTCTCTGTTTCAGCTCTCCAGGCGGCGAGTTGCTTGGATTTGTTCCAGAGTGTTGGGTGGATTTTGTTGCTGAGTTTGAGGTGGAGAGTGAGTAGGTCTCTGTTGGTTTGATCTAGTAGGTATCTTTTCTTGTGTAGTTCGTTTCTGATTAGGGCTAGTTCTGTTCTTTTCAGGATCCTTTCGCTGGATGGGGTTTTTGAGTGGAATTTCAGTTGGAAGCTTGTGGGGATCACATTTTTATCTCGGCAGTTGCGTAGGAATGCAATGTCACATAAGATGGTGGCTCTTCGGACTTCTAGTTTCTCGTAGGTTCTGGTCAGCTGGAAGGTTTCCTCCCCGTAGAGATCTGATATTTGTTTTCGTAGATTTTCACGGGTATAGGTATGCATGTTAGGGTGGATTCGGGTTTCTTCCCGTGTAGAAATCTGGCTGTTTTGGCAGAAGGAAACCTTCCAGCTGACCAGAACCTACGAGAAACTAGAAGTCCGAAGAGCCACCATCTTATGTGACATTGCATTCCTACGCAACTGCCGAGATAAAAATGTGATCCCCACAAGCTTCCAACTGAAATTCCACTCAAAAACCCCATCCAGCGAAAGGATCCTGAAAAGAACAGAACTAGCCCTAATCAGAAACGAACTACACAAGAAAAGATACCTACTAGATCAAACCAACAGAGACCTACTCACTCTCCACCTCAAACTCAGCAACAAAATCCACCCAACACTCTGGAACAAATCCAAGCAACTCGCCGCCTGGAGAGCTGAAACAGAGACCTCCCACAAGACAGACACACACACCAACAAACTCCACAAACTGGAAAAACGCCAGAAGCCCAACCCCCCACAGCAGCCCATGAAACAAACAGTTCACAACATATCAGACAGGACACTCACCATCGCAGAGACCAAAGTCCTGTCCAAAGGATTCAACTTTGCAGTCGCCCCCAGACACATCCCCACTGAAAACATCATATGCGGAGTGGAAGCCAGCCTAACCAAAATCAACCCAGATGAAGCCAACAAAATCAGACTCGAAGTCACCAATATCCTCTGCTCCAGCAAACCACCCAGAAGCAATTTACACAAAGAAGAACAAAAAGCCCTCACCAACCTGAGGAAAGACAACAACATAATCATTCTCCCAGCAGACAAAGGCAATGCCACAGTGGTGATGAACACATCTGACTACCAAGCCAAACTATCCAACCTACTACAAGACCCTGCTTACATACCTTTGAACACAGACCCCACCACCTACCTGGAAAAAACCACCAAAGCCAAAATAAAAGCCTCACCCTTAAGTGAAGAAATCAAGCCAAGCATCATCCCCAGAGAGAAATCTTCCAGATGCCCCAAGCTCTACGGCCTCCCCAAGATTCACAAAGAAGGAACACCTCTCAGACCCATAGTCAGCTCCATAGGCTCACCCCTACAAAACCTCGCCAAAATTTCTTGCCAAACAACTCCAGCCCTATGCAGAATCCATCTCTTCATACGTACAAAACTCGTTCCACTTCATAGAAATTATAAAGAAACTAGACCTACAACCCAATGACCTACTCGTGAGCTTCGATGTTGTTTCACTCTTCACACAAGTGCCCATTCAAGAAGCCTTGACAGCTATCCACAACAAATACAACCCCCCCAAGCACATCCTAGATCTGACCAACCACTGCCTAACCAACACATACTTCATCCACAATGGACAAAGATACAAACAGATAGAAGGAGCACCCATGGGATCACCCCTCTCACCGGTCATCGCAAACCTATATATGGAACACTTTGAAACCAACGCGTTACAGAAGTCCGAACATAAACCCAAACTGTGGCTCAGATATGTTGACGACACCTTTGTTATCTGGCCACACGGGAAAGACAAACTGAACAACTTCCTCACACATCTCAACAGCCTACACCCCAAAATACAATTCACTATGGAAATAGAAGCCAACAACCAACTTCCCTTCCTGGACGTCCTAATCTACAAAAAACCCGACGGCTCCTTAGGACATACCATCTACCGGAAAAAAAACACATACAAACCGCTACTTAAATGCACAATCACACCACCACCCTGCACAGATCAACTCCGTAGCAAAAACCCTCATCTCCAGAACCAAACGCCTCGCTGACAAAGACCACCTAAAAACTGAATTACACACTCTCTCGAATGCTTTAATTGCGAACGGATTCCAAAAAAACACCATCACCAAACTAATCCAAAAAGAAACACCCCCCAAGAACCAAGAAACAGAAGAGAACAACGGCACTGCCCTCCTCCCTTACATCAAAGGCACCACAGACAAAATAAGCAAAATTCTCCACAAACACAATATCAAGACAGCCTTTTGCACCGAACAAAAAATAGCCAACATTTTAAGAAACCCCAAAGACAAGATTGAGCTAGAAAACCAAGGAGTCTACGAAATACCATGCAAAGTCTGCCCAGCCACATACATCGGACAGACAAACAGGAGAATAAGCGCACGCATCGCAGAACACAAGAACGCAGTCAAAAAAAAGAAGAAAAATCTTCCTCTCTCTTCCAGCACATAAAAACAACAGGTCATGAAATTGATTTTAAAAGAACCAAACTCATCTCCAAAACTGAACACTTCAACAGTCGAATAATCATGGAAGCCATTGAAATAGAGAAACACCCAAACAACATGAATAAACGTGATGACACCTCCCGCTTGCCAGACATCTGGAAACTAGCCCTGGTCAACAGACGAGCCTCTGTCACAAAGACTGACACCAGGTCCAAAAGGACACAAGATGCCACCACCTTCCATCCACACCAAACACAAACCCAGACCCTTCCCACAGATGAAACGAAACCACCATCCAATAACAAAACCACGACTGCACCATCTACCGCTACTCCCCACTCCAGCCACCACATGGAGCACACTTACACACGCCAAAAAAACATTGGGAGACCACAGACACGCAGCCAGACCAAAATGAATTCACAAGACACAGGACCCCACTCTACCAAAGCCCAGGATGCTGCCAGAACACCCATCACCAAGGTCGTTAAGAAACAAAAGGCTAATAGACACACATCCAGCACCTCACCCACACATGATGTCTCTAAACAGCCATCTAACCCACCAGCAGTTAAGCCCTTAACGATCACCTCAGCCACACAGCAAATCACAAAGAACAAACAAACCTACAATCAGCAACAGAGCAAGCAAACCACACCCCCCCAGCAGTATTTATAGAAGGACTTCTACTGAGATCACGCTCTGCTTCAAGAAGAAAGAAGCCAGAACACCAGCCTGAAGATGACGAGTGAGACCTCGTCGAAACGTCGCCAAAACAGCCAGATTTCTACACGGGAAGAAACCCGAATCCACCCTAACATGCATATATATATATATATATATATATATATATATATATATATATATATATATATATATATATATATATATATATATGTGTGTGTGTGTGTGTGTGTGTGTGTGTGTGTGTGTGTGTGTGTGTGTGTGTGTGTGGTCTTTCTAAAGAGTCAGTTTAATTGTAACCTTGATGACACATCTGTACTTTCATCAGTTAATGTTTCTCGGGGCCTCATATCACCAAGGGAGCCCCAGTGATGCACCCGGACTCTGGAGAGCAGAGTTCAAATCTCTACTTCGCCAATGTGGAAGTAGAATTGATAAAACCACTCCTTAAATATCTCACAATGAATCCCCTATAAGGGTCTGTACATTTTGTTTGCGGCTTGATGGCACACAACACACACATACACATTACCGGTTATGAAGGTGGCCACTTACGCATCAGTACGGTTACATAAAAGTGCCTCTATTAATACAGAGTTGCATATTAGACATGGGGTTGAATATAAACATTGCTGTTCAATGTTTATATGTCGGCTCCTTGGACTCTCCCTTGTGGGGTGCCCCAGGGGTCAGCAATCTCACCCATGCTGTTCAATGTTTATATGAGGCCGCTGGCGGAGGTCATCAGGAGATTTGGATTTTCCTGTCATCAGTACGCTGATGACACAGAACTCTATCTCTCCTTTTCTTCTTCTGCAGAGGAGGCAGTACACTCCCTTGACCTGTGCCTGGAGGAGGACCTGGAATGGACCAGGACTAACCAGCTCAAGCTGAACCCGGAGAAGACGGAGGTTCTGTTCTTTGGGGTGCCCTCGTCTGGGTACAATGGCCCCCTCCCTAGACTGGGTGGAGTCTCCCTCCAGCCTACAGACAGGGCCAAGAATCTGGGCATGGTCCTGAACTCAGCCCTCTCCCTGGAAGCCCAGGTGATGGCAATCTCCAGGGCTGCTTTTATCCACCTCCGCAGGATCGCCCAGATCCGACAGTAACTTGATGAGTCCTCCCTGAGGACAGTTGTGCAGGCCCTTGTGATTTCGAGGATTGACTATTGCAATGCCCTCTACGTGGGGTTGCCCTTGACCCCTGTCCGGAGGCTCCAACGGCTACAGAATGAAGTGGCCAGACTGGTGGTGGGTGCTTGTAGATTCGAGCACATCACCCCAGTTCTGGCTCGCTTGCATTGGCTACCCGTTGCCCTCTGGATAATGTTCAAGGTCCTGGTTTTGATATTCAAAGCCTTCCACGGCTTGGGACCAGAGTACCTGTTGGAGCGTATCTCTCAGAGGTCAACCGGGACCAGGCCCATGAGGATGGCGCAGGCGCACTCACTTAGGGTGGCCACACCCAGGGAGGCGCGGAAATCGCTTACGCGTAACTGCGCCTTCTCTGTGGTGGGCCTACGCTGTGGAATCAGCTCCCTAGTAAGTTGAGCCTAGCAGCGTCCCTGTCCGCCTTTTAAAAAGCCTTGAAAACACATCTCTCCAAGGAGGCATTTGGCGACCTTTCTATTTAATTTTCTTTTTCTTTTTTTTCTTTTTTTTTCTCCGTCACCGTCCATTCCATCCTATTTTTGGTAATTGCCTTTGATCTCCATGTTTCTTTCCTGTTTGTCTGTTTGTAAAGTGTACACCACCCAGAGTTCCGTTCTGGAAGATGGGGCGGTATATAAATGTAATAATAAAAAAATAAAAATAAAAAAATCCTAATGTTTGTAAAAAAAACACTTGCTGATTTATTAAATATTCATCCCTTCATATTAGTCCATTCTGGATACCCCAATGAATAATGAAGGGATAGTGGTGGACCCACCTTTCTTACGAGGAACGGCTGAGGGAGCTGGGAATATTTAGCCTTTCAAAAAGAAGGCTGAGAGGGGATATGATAGCTTTGTTTAAATATTTGAAAGGATGTCATATTGAAGAGGGAACAGGTTTGTTTTTCATGGCTTCAGAGATTAGGACTCGGGGCAATGGTTTCCAACTACAGGAAAAGAGATTCCATTTGAACATTAGGAGGAACTTCATGACGGTTAGAGCTCTTGGGCAGTGGAATATATTGCCATGGAGGGTGGTGGAGTCTGATTCTTTGGAGGCTTGTAAGTAGGGGCTGGATGGCCTTCTCTCAGGAGTCCTGTGATGGGGATTCCTGCATGGCAGGGGGTGGGACTGGATGGCCCTTGAGGTCTCTTCCAACTCTATGATTCTGTTATTCTACCCCTATGGCAACCCAGAGGCTGACTATTAGGAAATTATGAAGAAGAAGGTTATCAAGGCTTTCTATTGCTTCTACAACAGGAAGGCCCAGGAGTTCTAGTGCGGGTGCTCAACACCCTTGCTCCAAAAGACATGATAGATACAACTCTTTTGGTGCATGGGCTTGAGGCAAGTGTGTTATTTTGAGCAACAGAGTTTCAAACATCTTTACATTGAGCAAATGAGCACTGGTGTCAACCTAGGAGTGGGCAGAGATGGGTGCCTAGATACCTAACATGTAAAAGTCTCCTCCAGTGCTATTTGCCTGGGATTTGTCTCCCTGTCTAGAGACCCAGAGAAGATGAATGATCACCCGAGATGTCATTTAGCATTTTGAGATCTGAGAGTCATATCCACGATGCAGATACAGTGGTACTTCTTAAGACAAATGCCTCATAAGACAAAAAAAAACTTGTAGAAAGAAAGAAAAATTCCAGGAATAGGCATGCTTTGCATGATAAAAAAATTCCCTATGCGATGCTTTGCAAGAAGAGAAACCATTCTGCATGTACCGGGGGGGGGGGGGGGGGGGGGGGGGCTCAGTTATTTGTGTCACTATTGTAGCCTGTGGAACAGATTAATCTATTTTCAATGCATCCCTATGGGAAACCGTATTTCATAAGACAAAATATTCTTAAAACGAATTGACCTGTATAACCAATTAAATTTGTTTTAAGAGGCACCACTGTACTACAACTTCAATGTATTAGAGTCGGTGGCCATGTTTACCTTCATTGAAGATAATGAGAAGTGAGGGTCATTCAAAAATCACAGCACATACACACTCAACCAAAAATGGGGGACACAAGTGAACCAAGGATAGGCATCTCACCTAGGAGCCCCGTGGTGCAGTGGTTAAATGCCTATACTGTAGGTCAGGCATGACCAAACTTCGGCCCTCCTGATGTTTTGGACCACAACTCCCAGAATTCCAAGCCTGTATTTCCAATGGCAAAGGCCTGTGGGAGTTGTGGTCCAAAACATATAGAGGGCCGAAGTTTGAACATGCCTGCTGTAGGTAAAACTGTGCTCATGACCTGGGGTTCAATCCCAGGTAGCAGGCTCATGGTTGACTCAGCCTTCCATCCTAAATGAGTACCCAGCTGGTGGGGAGGGCAATGTGTAGCCTGCATACTGTAATTAAAAACTTTAAACCACCAAAGACTACTTGAAGTGGTATGGGACAGTACATAAGCAGAACACTTTACTTTGCTTTTGGGGTTGTAGTGATCAGGTGACCTACCCCAACTGCCACTCTGTCTATTATGGATTTTAATAGAAAAATATGGCAGGAAAATGTTATGAAAATTGATTAATTAGGGAGCAAAAATGTTGTACTAATAATCTGATAGTCCAAACAAAAATTTTGCAATTATTATCATTGTAAAAATGATTATCAGACTGTCACCAGACCGATGAAGCTGCTTGGATGAGTAGCCGAATATTTCAATCTCACAAGAAAGGAAGTCCATTTACCTTGACTCAACTTTCAGATAACCTCACTTGGATGACTGAGAATCTTCATAGACTTGAATGATTCACATTAATGGATGCGAGATACAGGAAGGGTTCGTGTCTTCTCACGTTCTGTTTCATTTAATCTTTCTGTCACTCTGTCAAATCACCCAGGAAATGTTTTATCCAATAGCATCCCAAAGGCTACTGCCAGGAGTTAATCTGAATATCTGAGAGAGAAGGAGAATTTTGCTGTGTAAAAGGGCCTATACTGGTTGGAACCCAGTATTGATCTTTAAATTGTTCTTTGTTCCTGGGTGTGCTCCAAGTGCCCTATATCTGGTATTGTGCTGCCTGCCTCTTTGTCTCCATTCCGGAAACTCCCCCCCCCCTTTGATTAGGCTATATGTGATGTCCTCCATTTCTTCAGATTAACCTTGCTGCTGCTACCAGACAATATGCATGTGATAGTTATCTTGTTTTGGATAGTGGGTTTTTTTTTTGGGGGGGGGGGAATATGTATTTGGGGTTTTTCCCCATTTTCAGTTCCCTCCTCTCTTGGACTGTTTTAGTCTCCCAGGTCTGTCTGCTGGTCTCAGAAAAGAAAGAAAAACCTTTAAATTGTGGTGTGGAAATCTTTCCCTATTCTAGTGTTTTATTTTGCTATATTATTCTCTGTGGTGTGTGAGCAGTGGGATGAGGGTGCTTTCCCTGTTTGACTGATTTTCTTTTTAAATTGTGCATTTCTTCCAAGAAAGCTGTATATTTGATGTGAGGGGTTGGAAGGACTGGGTTTTGTTGTGTTGTGTTGTGTGCATGGTGGTGATTGGTCGTACTTTTGCCTGCTTTTGTAGCAGACTGGTTCTCTGTTGCCTTGCCTCTTGGCTTTTTAAAGCCATTTTTAAAATTTCTGTGGGGCTTTTGGAGTGCGAGAAACATGCATGGGAAAGACACAGTGAAATAAGACAGTCCCTTTTGTGTAAAATAAAAGTACTGGTAAAGAAAATATGAAATTGAAGGCACACACCCCAAAAGAACTCAGCATGAAACAAATACCAGAATCAGCACCTCCAAAGATCTCAGTTCTTCTGTTTTCAAGTTTCACCAAGAAGAAAACACTAAAAAGTATAAAATTTATATCTTGTGATATTCCATCTTTACTTGCAGTCTGGATGTAACTGGATGTTAACAGGGTGTTGTTGTTTTTTGAATTTTTAAAAGTGTGTGCTGTTATCAGTTTTTGGTTCATATTAAGTGTACACCCTTGCACACCTTACCTGCAAACATCTAGAACTTCATTCCTTTCTCCCCAAAGTCCACTTCACTCCTGTAATTAGTTTACATACTGGCAATTGGGGGGGGGAGGTAACTTTTTATAAGGTTCTCCCTCTTGATGCTGTCATTTTAGGCACCTGTTCAAAGTTCATTCACTCAATCAATTCAATTCAGTTCATGATAGCTGCTGTGCGTTTTTCAGACTGTTTGGCCATGTTCTGGAAGTTCTTCTTCCTGATGTTTTGCCGGTCTCTGTGACCGGCATCTTCAGAGGGCAAGGAGTTTAAGGCACAAAACCCCCACAATCTCACTCATTCTATATCCCACCCAGAGCACAGAGAGAACTCCTAGTTCCCTGAGCTCCTTGCCCTCTGAAGATGCTGGCCACAGAGACTGACGAAATGTCAGGAAGAAAAACTTCCAGAGCACTGGAAGTCACACAACTATCAGATCCCAGCTGTGAAAGCCTTTGAGAATACACTCAATTCAGTTCAGTTCAGTTCATTTTTATCTCACCTTTCTCTTTTAAAAAGGACCCAATGTGGTTCACAACATTAAAAGACAATGTTGGGAGGTTAAAAACAGTAAGGATACACATGCTAAAAAGGATACACATGCTAAAAAGGACAAAAGCAATAAACAAAAACAGTACCAACAATACACGGAAAGCAGGATGGCACAACTATTC